>DVXP01003041.1:0-11829 GCA_018235645.1 Junonia grisea
AGTTTACTCCCATATAGTTCATATTTTGATTTCCATTATTTTGGAAAATGAGTTACGAGCGTTACTTTATTTGATGAGGTCCCATCGTGCGACGTGACAGAATGAATAATTAAGACCTTTCCACTCACGTGCAATGAAAAAAGAATGGAAGTGAGAATTCCAGTATTAGGTTGCTAAAATGTATTATTTCGGCTACGAATTCCATACCGTACGCTCTTATATGACTAAGTATATAGTATAAGCAAAACAAAAGATTAAAACATCCAATAATAGGGTATTTGCACAACTGCAAACAATACAAGGAGATAAAATGACTGGGGCTTCAGAAGCGTAGGAACGAGACCGATACTGTTGATTCCGCTTTCAATACGACCAAAACAATATCAGTATATTGAGCAGTGAGCAAACTGAATCGCGAGTGCAGTACAATACACGCTCCTCTTATTGAATATTTACTCGGAGACCGGATCGGCTCTTTAGTTTATGCTGGCTTTTATTAAGATATTGCGATCGCACTGACAATGTTATTGCGTTAGAAGTATATTGTCAGTGTGTATTGCTGTACGAAAGCAGAATAGCAATATCCTGTGCTTGACAATTCCCAATTTAAGACTCACTAATGTTTTTTTATATATTTAATATACACTTGGGATATGTTTTATTTATAACGATTAGTTATTATTTTTTTTTAGCATACAGGTCCTTATACAGGTCCTTATACATATGATGATGCATTTTGATAAGCTAAGGCTACTCATTCTGCGGTGCCAGAAATGTTCCAGGAGTGGATATTACGATTAAATTAACATTGGGCTAAGCATTTATAAAATAGTATAATTTGCCTAGTTATTTGATTAAATGGCTAAATATAATTTAGAGCATTGATTGATCGACGCCGCTTAATGAAAGGCGTAAGCTGTTAATCGATCGGCTGACTTAACTAGGTGGCTGCAACATTATGCATTTTGTGTCACCCAAAATAAATAAATACCACACAATATGCGTAACATGGAAACACACGCAATACCTACCTATTCATTTAAATAGTTTCGTGGTCGGTTTTGTTTTGGTTTTGTTAATAGTTTTAATTGTGTATAATTTTTCATATTTTTTTATTCCTATATTATTTATTTTATAATGCATGCTGCATTACAAATTAAGTAATCTGTAGGCTTCTTACTTTAAGTAGCAAACAGTAATTGACAAATTTGTAAAGACATCTTTCTATTCAACTCGCAAAGCACAGTGAGTATCAGACACGCATGTATCATTCATAGATAGCCCTACGAACATCCAACATGTTATAAATTCAACATAGTCTACCAGGCACTTACCTTCAATTACGTGCAATATAAGTAGAGTTTGTTCAGCAACACATGCACTTTATAACAATGGGTGCTAATTATGAAAAGCTATGGGCTCGCGTGCACTGCCTCGCGCAATTATGCTAATCTTATTAGTCAATCCACTTCGCCCAGCAGTTTTATGTTTCTGCACGAGCGCTGCATGCCTCGATTTTACTTATACTGCATTTTTTGCTACGATAGCGTGACAGCTTCAACCGCAAGTATTTCTTTTCCTATCTTGAGTATTCGTGTTATATTTATTACTTACGTTAAACAGCGCTATAATGCTTTTAATCTGACGTCTCAACAAAAAATGTTAGTTTTAATATTTCATAACCTTACACACGTTATTTCTATGTTACACGAGATAACGATCATGCACATTAAACTGAACCAACTGAAATAAAATAACGATATAAATCAAATAAAGTTCTGAAACATCAGGCCCAGAATTGGCAAAAACAATTTTTTCAATCGGCCAACTTTTACGACGGAGAAAGTAACTACGGATTTACAGCAAAACCCCGCCTTTCTAACTCAGAAAATTTCACTTAAGAAACAAAAGTACTATAATAAAAGAAGAACAATCATAAAGAGAGATGTACGACGGCACTCTCTGTAAAAAGTAAGAGATACGCGGCGTACGTATTTTGTAGCGTCGAAGCCATCTTTGATCAAACTAAAAAGTTTCCACTTTGCAAATTTTAAATTACGCTCCTTTAGTAGAAACTTCGACGCTATGCACTTTATGAGCCAGCGTATTTATTGATGTGAGCGAACGATAATTTTTATCCGTAGCTTAAATTGAAGTTTTGTTATAGAGGGGCATCTAAGTTTGAAAGTTAGTTTTATTGGAGTGGCTGACAGGAGAAGGAGCAACCTGTTTCCGAACTAAGCCAGCTGTTGACGTGGCTGTCTTGTTAGTGGAGCTCGTAATTAATTCAAAGCAATAAGCTTCAAACACATTTTGCTCGTAATAATGCGCTATATGCTTGCCCGCCCACACATTGTCAAATGCAGACGTTAATATTATAGACAGGTCGGACAATGGGGCCCATATCAAGAACCGATTTATATAACGCAAATTGATTCTGGCCTCTCAGCGATGTATTGATTTATACGTCTTAATGTACCCGTAATGGAGTATTATTATAGGGCGTTATTCATTACCAAGCGTATTAAAATAGGTAAAGTAACGGTTGTAATAAGAAACATTTCAATATTATATAATATTAGCTGCAGTTCGCGAATTAATTCGCACCAGACAATTAAAAAAAATATATTTTTTTCTTCTCGCGGAACCCCAATATTCCATTACAAAAATAAAAGTACCATATGTTACTCCTTGGAATAATAGCTACCTACTTTCTGTCCGAAAGTCTCGCCAAAATCAGACTAGCCGAACAGACAGACAGACAGACTAGCAAAAAATTTTAGCATTTATTAGTTATTTTTGTATGTGATATGGATAATACTTATTGTAGATATACAAATAATGTTAAATTTGCTCGATGTTAAACTGGAACGTGCTACGAGTACCTACAGTTCTACATCTTCCTGGAAATACACATTTTAACCAGATTATAAATCAAGAGCAGAAATATCATCAATTTCAATAGGGCTCGCAAATATACTGCCGGTAAATATAGACGATAATATAATTTCCATCCACGAGTAAACAAGAGCTAGGGGCTTTAATTGAATAATATTCTCATCGTGAAAGTAGGAAAAAAGTCGCTATATTACCTTCGTAATCAGTGCAACCCGAGCAGTGATAGTAAGATTAGCTTACATGGAATGTTCCGATCCCACGTGAATTAAATTTTCATTAAAATTTCGTATACATTTTCGAGGTGTAATTTTTCGGTTGCAATTTTACATTGAACTAGCTATTGTCTTCGGTTTTGTTTGCGTATGTATATTGTTCAAAGACTTCTGGCTACGTTTCAATTGTGAATGAACGAATTGAAACGTAAAGAATCATTATAAAAATATTTAGCAACAATAATTTAATTTCTTCTTTTTAGCATTTTTTTAATAACAAATATTAAAAAAAATCCCAAAATCAATATTCTCAATGGGCACATTTCATTTTTCCCTCGTGAATTTTTGTATTCGAATAATAGCGTCATGCATCAGTTCGCATATGATTCTCTGAGCACCTTCCTGTCAGGAATCCTCTTATTTCATTTGTCGATGTCCTCTCACAACTGACGGCGCGTAATCTGTCATCAGGGAACATACAGACTTGAACGGATCAAGACTGATGATGGAAATCCGCTTACGTTGCCTTTTTTAACTTTGCCAGTCATCTTTTACCGTACAAAGGACAAATTCTTTATTAAATTTTTCTTCATTTTTAGAACGCTTGCATAATAATAGCAAATTCTATGACTCTTTGTTTTAAATTCTTCTAGAATAAAATCCTTGGTTGGCAGAATTGTATCTTTGGTTTACATTCGTTGATTATCCCTCCAAATAAAGCTATTTAGAGGGAAAATTCTAAGTCCAGAAACCTGGCACCTTGTCAAAGACCTCTCACGTAAGAACTTAAGCGACACACAACCTTGGTCTATGAATTAGTTTGGCCATATAAAATGGTAATATTGTCAATATTTTAGATACGATTGTAGCGGCTTCGAAAAATTATTAAGTCATTGCATAAAAATTTATTGTAATCGTTTTATAATATCGCCTTTTTAGTGTAAACAGTTTTTCATTAGTCTACATAATAAACAATTCATTATTCAACGTAAACTGTTATTATATTTTAATATTGGATTAAAAATTCTTTTGTTATTTATTAGTTCATTTGGATTAAATAAAGCATTACAACACGTGTTGTACATAAGAATAATTTATGTAAATCTATTACAATTTTTAGTTTACGTCAGTTACAAATGCGTTACCAGTTTATGGAACAAAGGAAAATGTTGGTAGGAAGTAAGGAAAAGAAAGGAGGCTTGAAAAGGATATTATCATTCGGATATCTCTCTAATTAAATGAAACACACCTATACAGTATCGAAGATAGGAGGGGGAGGGCGTTCGTCCTGGATCACCATTTGCTGTTGACACTTGAGTGCCATACCAAGTGTATCTTTTTGGGCACCAAATGAGAAGTTGTGGTATAATTTTGTCTTGAACCCCAAAAAGGCAATGATATTAAGAAAAAGTAAAGTAGTTTTACTGGTTGGATTCCTAAAAAATGTAATAAACCTGTAATTAGAGGTGCATCTTAGACTGAATAACTAAACAAAGGTCATACGCATGGGGCCTTAAGGGGTCACCCCTATTACCTATGTCACGTCGATTTTCTGTGAGAGTGTGGAAAACTCATATACAAGCTGAAACCAAAAGGCTTAAGCCCCACCAAAGCAATTAGACGACATTAAAAAAGTACAATGGCACTAAAATAATTATATATATACCTACATAGGATATCGTAATTTAAAGTTTACACAGTTACATATTATAGATATGTAGTTTAGGTTATATTCTCATATATATATGGCATTATATCCTATTCTCCAATCTTGAATGTCCTTAAACAGGTAAATAGCATTGATATTATGTAAATGTAGTCTAAATGTTAGTTCAGGCGCGCTTATTAGGTGTATAGGATTAGATATTAGTATTACATTATTACCTAATACTAAATAAGTCTCAATTATACATAAAAGTCAGTAAACCGTTACGTTTGTGTCATGTCATATTTAATTCATATTAGTGCACAGTGCGCATAATATATAAATAATTAGCCAAGTGTCGAGCCACGTGCGTGAAGTCAATCACTTATATTACATTATATTACACAGCCATATATTAATTTAATGCTTAAAATTAATTTATTTTGTAACAACTAAAATATTTACCTTAATTATTTTCAATGAAATTTAGGCAAAATATTATATTTTACTTTGATCGACTATAACTCAACTCGTTCCTTTTAAATTCATTATATGTAGTACTGTCGTGATTTTTTTTATATTTTTAAAAGCAGTATTTTAGTTTTAGAGGGGGGGACACTCGACTCTAAGACTTTAAAGCTTAATATTTCAAAAACAGCTCCACGCTCGAAAAAATGGTTTTGCTAAACCCATATTGTTTTTAAACGAAAATATGAAAAAAAAAATTAGCCTCGCTTTTCATATAGAGGAGAGACGCCCTAAATTTTTTTTTTTTTTGAGATTTTATAGTACGACTTTCTCGGCGTGATTCACAAGTATACTCATGCCCAATTACAGCTTTTTAGTATCAAGGACCTCGGTGCAAAGCCGCGGACTGACAGACAGACATGGAGAAACTATAAAGGTTCCGTTTTGACTACGGAACGCTAAAAAAGAAACAAATAAAAAAAATCGTTTGAAATCGTTGTCCAGTATTAATGTTCACAATAATACCGTGGTAAAAACGCAATTTAACTTAACTTTGTACCATTTTACGTAATAGACTTTTATACATAATTATTAGATACGGTGTAATACGGCTGGGCTATTAACGGGCGTTTTACTTGAGCTAAGGGCGGAGTATAATTAGAGCGCGATTTTGCACCAAGTTACTGGAGTTTCGCTTTTATTTTTTTCTATGGTTCGAGAATAATGAATTGAGTTAACTATGTTATGGAAGTAACGATCTGAAATATGGTAGGCCACTATTAATAATATTAATTTCAGTGTACTATTTTACACTTCAATATTTTGATACAAAACGTAATATGTTTGGTTTGCAAACTATCCCGCGCTTTATCCCAAAATTTAATGGAATATTCAGAATTAAATTTTGCGACAAGTCACGGACTATATCTATTATAATATTCTAAATATATTTATATTATCATTTTAAACAAAATTATAAAGTAAAAAATGTAATTAACAAATAATAATAACGAAACATGTACCCAATGGGTAACTTAAACCCATCATTTATAAATTAGCAAAACCTTTTTGTAGCAATAATTTATATTCTAAACCACACCTGTAATTAGTACACTTGGTAAGTCATGTGAAGCACTTAATTATAGATCCACTAACTTTTCTAACTAGCGAATGTTGTTAAGAGGATTTAAAAGGATATTATAGTAATTATCCGCGAGACAAATTCGTACTCGACGCACTACTTGTCTCGTCTCGAGAATCGTATAATTACACTGTAAGACGAGAAAAAAAATCACTCCACCCTTAGCGTTTGAAGACCTTCAGACCACGAGAATGTTTTATTTTGAAGTTTTCAAGAATTTATAAAATTGTTAAGAATGTATATTTAAATCTAAATATATCGCACCCCTAGAATAAGAGTCAACCAAGTCAAAAAATGTGTGTACCTGAAAATGCCCTTTAAAACTTTAGACATCATAGCAATTTTAGAAGTGGTAGATATTTTGAGTTAGTTGACTCATCTTTCACGGGTGCGATATGTAGATTGAAATTTTACCTTTATTAACTATCGGTAAGTTCGAGTAGGTACCTACTTACCCAGTTGGTTGGGATCCATTACCGTGCTTTTACTCGAATTAGCTTCATGATTATACCACTTCGCTCCTATAAATCGTTGTGTGTAGTAACGCTTAATTACTTATAGCGTCATAACCTTTCTCAATTGACTATTTAACGCCAAGCCCTTTCGCCAAGGTTTAATCATAAAATGTTTTCATTGATTAAATTATGTAAATACCTTACACTTATTTTAGAAACAAACGTAGTCAAATTTTATCAATTTGAATTCGAATACGAACCCTCAATAGTACAGTGAGAATCAATTTCGAACATCTTGGTTCCTATATAGCGTGTTAATCGTGATAGAAGGTTATTTGCCTGAAGTTACCCACACCGATACGTTTCTACCCATTATTTCGGTATGCTCGCAAACTATTCAATCAAAGTATTCTAATACGTCCAAGTTCCAGCATATTGCGTTGAACTATATTCACCTTGTAACTTAGTATTGCAAGCTATTAATCTCTTGATAACTTATGGCTAGGAATGAAAATTAACAGAGAAATATATTAGATAATTCCTTTAGCACTTCATCCCATGACTAGTAATTTCATTAAAGGTTCATGTAAAGCAGTAATTTTCTTAAATAATTGTATCCATAGACTTTGTTCGCGTTTATTAAAGGCCATAGATTTCGCGGGCCGCTCGGGCGAAATTACACGAACATTATCCCTAAATTATTGCTGCTAATATGTCGGTGAACAATTCCCGAACTCGGATGTGGCTCTGACACTGGATTTTAATTGGATCTTGGGACAAATATACTGAATGTTGCCGAGCCTAAAAGTATTAAAAAATACTAATAATTGAACTACTAAAAACTACAATTATGGAAAAAGATCCGAAATAGTTAAGATAACATTAATCCATATTTAATTTTGGCTTTCATAGAAGCAGTCTTATCAAATCTACGTCTTACTCAAAATAAATGATTGCGAATTGTAGTCACAATTCTAATTACAAACATAACATAGTGTAAATACGTGTATGTATTCTATTGTCACAACTGGAAGCTGGACACAAAAGTGGTGTATCAAACAAATGAAGTTCTTTAGAGCAAGTTAGGAGTGCCGAGTCCTGTAGCGGTAGTTGCGGTCGAAACTCGTAAACAACTTCTAATATTAACGCTTTTCGATCCGATTTAAGTCGAAGCGCATGTATGCAAGTCTAGTTGAATGAAACAAGTTGGAACTTCAATCAGCCTAACTTCTCTGTATGATTGTGCGAGTGGCTATTGTCTGTTTAGTTTTTTTAGTTGTTTTTTTATTGCATTTATTTTTTATAGAGTATAGATAGGTTAAAGTACATTTCAGGTAGGTATACAAAAACTAATTTTCGTTGTTGTTATAAGGAATTTAAGCAAAACCAGCATAAGTCCCAACCAAAAATCAATTCTGTGTTTCTATGCAAATAAAGTATTAATGACTTGCGAAATGAAAATTTCTAATTTACGCCTTTAGTTTAGAGATAGAAAAGCAATTAAGAAGCCATTAACAAAGTAACGTTGGATACTTGGAGTGTCGGTATCACCACCTGCTCTCTCATTTTCACGGATTTAATGGTCTATTTCAGTCTGAAAGTGTTCTAGTACTGTCGATTACTCTGTTATGACCATCCCAATGAGCTCTTAATTTCCCCCTGTAAGTTATGTCATTGGCTTCTCCTTTAAGGGGCACTTAGATTTTAATAGTTTATTTTAGGTCTGACTTGTTAAGTAACTTTTGAACGCTATTCATTAAAATAATATGCATAAAAACTATATCAATGTTGTAATTTAAATATTGTAACGGATTTAGGAATGCTTGTAAAAAAGATATTCCTTAAACGTAACTAGTATTTATTATAATAGTATGAGAAAGTCTCAAAACTCTTAAAATTTCTTCTTTTTCTTTCTTTTGATAGTAATAGTATTGTTTGATACTAACAGGACTTTAAAATTCCCTTTCAGAAGATCAAAGAAGGAATATTAAAACTCCTAAGGAACGTCTTTATTCACTTTTAAGATTAGGCGTGTCTCAGACATTTTTTTACAAATTAATCCGTCAAATAATATGTTTTTTTTAATTTACGTACACTTTTTATGTTGGAGAATATTTCGTTTTAGTTTAGTTTTTATATTTAATGTAACAATGAATTATTCTTTAAATGTAGTACTAATTTCTTTTGTAATTTTAAAATGTATATTAACCTTGTAAATGTACCCGCGCATTTTCATTTGTACAAATCTCTAGGGGGGTGCGACCATTATACTACTGATCCGACTAGACTGATTGATAAATGATAGACTTGATTGATTAATATAATATTAATATTGTGACACAGAAGCAAAAAAAAAAGTGCATTAATTACCTACTAAAATAAAGGGATTGAAGTGTTAGCGAATTAGTTTTAAGAATACGAAAATTTTAAAACACACTACATAATTACTCGACCCCGTCATTTTTTTCCTACATTTATACCAAAGTAAAATAAGTGCCTGTTATGTTATGACTGGAAGAAAACCGAAAACTCACCCTTACTCCGTAAGCTGTCTCAATTACAGTGATGTAAGATGCGTAATAAAGGGCAATTTGGCTGATTTATCGCAACATTCATTATAAGTGTTCACTGAAGGTTAATTGTAGGTTTACTGTCACTGAAACCAAGAATTATTCTATTCAGAGCAAAATAAATTGACTTAAACATCCCCTAGAGGAACGTCTTGTGATCTGATGAAATTAATATGAAAATGTAGCCTCAGATGGGCTTTGTTGTTAGTAAATATCAGTCATTAGAGGCTCGAGGTAAAAGGATTTTCCCATCTGCTTTCATGCAATAAAGCTATAATATTTTCTCTTTTAAGAAAAGCAATCTTCCCGTTATGGCTCTTTAAGAATTATTCATATAAAAATGCAGATATTAGAATTACAGTCAGCATATTCCCTTGAGAACGGCTCAAATAAACTTTACTAGCTCTGAAACTTCGGTCCCAACTAAATAAGTACCTATTCCGGTAGAATTATGATTTGTCGGCCCCCAAAGAGCGGAGTTGAATAAATTTTATTAAATCCGGGAACAGTTTATGACTAACCACGTCAGCGCTGTGTCCCATCTATGAGGATAACTTGCCGCCTTATAAGGATAATTTCGTTTTTTGCTCGATCCGTTTAAATATCCTGGTTATTATATTTATTATCTGTGACTCTGCTGTATTTGATTTATATCTGGTAACTGATACTTTTTCGTTTCGTTTGAAATACTTGATACCTACTTATTTTTGGACATAAGTGGAAGAAAGATTTTAACAATTTAATCGATTGAAAAACATTAGAGAGAAAAGATTAATACGTATTGTGGATGTAAATGAATATGAAATATAGTACACAATTGTAATTAAACTTCAAATTAAACAAAATTGTAATAAAATATTCTTATAGTTTCTTGTAGGCAAGTATCAATTATGGTAAAATTTAGGTACAGTAATAATAAAGAGTAGGTAAGTATAGTAATAAAAGAAGTCCTACAAGTAATATAAATAAAATATCATCGTATTTCGTAACGATTATAAGCGATTCCCGTAAGTATCAATGAGAAGGCGACCAGACGGCGCCTTATCCAAGCCGCAATTTACTTTCAAATTCGCATTTCTACGAATTCTTGCAGTATTATTTTTAAATTACCAGCACCGGTTTGATGGGGATTTTATTTCCTGCCTTTGCTGCAGAAAATGAGGGAAGCAGGAAAATGTGTAGCTGTATTTTTGTGTCATAACATCTTGATTACCAACGCGGAACTTTTTTTGGTTAATTTTTTTCCATGTTTAATTTAAAATTTTAATTAGTAAGCCAAACATAATATCTTATGACTCGTAATTTATATTACAAACGTATTACAATAATATCATTATTAAAATAGCAATGAAGATTTGTCTCAAATCAACATATAACTATTTAACTACTTTAGACTCATATCTATTTACTAAATTTATAACACATTCTAAAAAGTATCATACCTATTTACCTATAACCTAGTGTAAATAAAAATCTTATGGAAACAAATCTCAATATAAACTTATTCGATAAATCCAAATTATAGGTACGTCTAACAATAAAGACAGATTTATCTCTACTAAGCGTATCGCTTGAGCATTAAAAACACTTTTATAATCTCCAACGTAGCAGATGCAATGAAAGTTGCTGACCAAACGTTGCCAGCGCCGCCAGGAGACATAATTGACAGCAAAACTTGAGTATCAGAGAGTAGATGCTCGCCAGTTTCTTACTAACTTCGAGTCGTTAAAGTATGAATTTTTGCACAAACTGCCGCCATTTATTTCATAACTTTGATAGTTTACCTTCTAGTCTGAAACATGATTTCTCGTGAACTATTCTCTGTCGGGACGTACTCGTGAAATTCAATAATTTCTTGTTCTTATTCTTATGTATTAATACAACACGTAAGAAAAAGAAAATACTTTGTCAAATTAAAGGTAAAAGCTCATTTGAAATAATATTTGTATAATTTTCGAGTATTTTAAAAAGAAGTGTCGCGATGTAAATAGGTACTAGCTTGCTGAACCAAAAACTACACAACAAACATGCGGGCTAGTTCGCATGGAAGACTGTTACATTAAACAAAATACCGCACAGTATATAAAATATATCTATAATTATTTGATATCAAAATATTTTCAGTTATAAAACTTACGTTAAAATCAGTTATTAAACTGCAGCACTTATAAAGTCTGTGCCGTATATATATATTTTTTTAACTTTTGAATAGGTTTGGCCCTTTCCGTGGCGTTTGAGTCATCAAAAAGCAAAGAGGTATTAGTATTTAGATATTTTTATTTTTTGTTTGATACTTTTATTTTTTATTCCTATCAAAATCACAGTTATCAATTATTAAATTTATTACAAGTTACAACTATTTTTCGTATTCAAATTACGATAAAAAGAATCAGAAAGGTCAAGAGATTTACTTCAAGCTAAGTACTAACATTTTATAAAT
>DVXP01003042.1:0-11827 GCA_018235645.1 Junonia grisea
ATCGCTTTCGCAGCACGTCCGCGGCCTCTCCCGTGCGTTGCTCCGCTCGTGGCTTGCGGAGCCCTTCTCAGGAGGGCTAAGAATGGTCTCGCCCTCCCCACACCCTCCGCTGGTGCGTACACCAGCAGTCCGGGCCATACCGGACTGCGAGGTATAAATCGCTTAATCACCCGATTGATTATTAAGGATGAAATTACAAAATTCTCAAATACAATTAAACTGGTGTTAATTCCAAATTGCCTAACAATGGAATGGAAGGATTTGATACATTGTACGCGTAATCCGGATTGCAATAGACATGCAAATTTCTGAACGCTGCCGGTTTATTTATGTTCGACATCTATCTACGTTTGCGAGTGACAGTTTTGTAGGATTTCTGTGACAGTAATTTTGTAGGATGCTGAGTTTACGAGTATTATGCCAGAGTTTTGTATAGTTGTGCCAAGTGCGAGTTCATTTGAGTACTTTACGGTTACGTTAGCGTTTTTCGAGTAAATTAATATGAGAATCCACCAAACAGCTCTCTCTTTCTCTAGCCATCGATTGTCATTGGTCGTTTACGTCGAACTGTTAAATGGTCACTCAGGTATTATTGTTCTAGTTCTTGACAAGAGATGTCGCTGTTTCAATTCCATATAAATTTGCGTTTACTTCGTTTCAATCGAGACGTGAGAAAAACTCACACTTGACATCCAGAGGTATATAATATTTCAACATTCATATTTTTTGTAATTTCTGAAATAATAATAATCATTAACGGTATTTCAACATACAATTATTAATATTGCTTTTAGATTCTAAACACATTTCAGTCTTCTCGGCGATATAATTTGCTATTTAAGATGAATAAAGCTATTTAATTAAGAGAAATCAAATACGTCGGAATAAATTACTTGATGAAATTTTCCTAAAATTAGAACGGTACACGAAATAACATCAATACACAAATGTTTTGTAATCTAATTTGTTGCTAACGCGAGTATAACGAACGCTATTGGGTTACAGCCAATTTAGAAGATTGTGTAAACGAAACGAGTGTAAATTCATTATTTAGGTTGTTAATTTTATTATTCGATTTGTCACCCCTACACAGCGTGTATTTATTTTTTAAATTATTAAACGATTAAATATCGGAACCAATATGAAAAATTTTATGTCATGAAATGTTATAAATTAAAAAAAAAGTAAAAAAGAGAAGTTGTCGAATTGAGAACCTTTTTAAAATTCGGCTAAAAATAAATTCATCCGCCACTATTCAACTAAGTAAATTCCCATTTAGTAAAACCTGAGTACTTTTTACTCTATGTAAACTTTAACTATGTCAAATTTTATACTCCTGTGTTAGCAGAATTTACGTAAAAGCGGAGTTTCATTTCGCTTTACGTACTACCTAATTAATAATATTATGACTACGGAGAACAAGTTATAAATGTTCTATAATGATAGTGTAGCTATGAAAAGTCTAGTAGATTCTAAAAGAGAAAAAATCAAAATAAATCTTGGCTATTAATCATCATAATTTTGAGATCACTTCAAGAAAAAAAAGAAAGCCTCTTAAGCGTCTAAGCGAGGTTTTACACTGAAATCCTTTTAAGGAAAGTCCAAAGATTTTAAGACTTGGAAAAAATTGTTTCCAATTAGGAAGACTTGGAGTGCGATGTACCGAAATAATGAACTCTGAACGCGGTAAGAGGAAGCGAAGATTGATGGTAGCCATGGTTCGAAGGAAGTGACGTTTGGAATGTTAAGCATGTGACATACTATCTGACATAAGAAAGAAGGTAAGGGCAACTAAAACTGCGGTATTTTGAAAAGTGACACCAAATTCCGAGGTGTTCGAAAAAATGGTTTAAGTAATCAATATTTTTTTTTTGGTTTTAATGGATTAGATATTTTTGAGTGGATAATCATGTCTGCAATAACAAGTATTGCAATGTTTTCTAGATTTTTATTAGTTTAATAATTAAGTACTAAATACACGTATTATTCATCAAATATCAAACAAAGAATTATCGCAATGTTTAGTGATATTAGTCACCTTTCGTTTACTATTTTTATCTTTTACTTTTTCCTACGAAGATTATTCCTAGTCCACTTATATCGTGGTGTGTTCTAAATGGATAGACCATCTATCTGTTTGAATTACACTAGGTTCTTCTACCTATCTATCTGAAATGGATGACGAATATAATGAACAAATAGAAAAAAAACCTGTAGTTAAATTGAACTCCGTTGATTTCAAAGTCCAATAAAAATACAAAGGAGAATTTATTTCGATTCTGTAACAAGTTATGTGATTACACGTGCGGTAAATTTAATTTCGCGTGCTTTAATGAATGTGTCGTTTATTTGATGAAGTGCAGCTCGATTTGTGTTAGGTGAATATTTGTGTCATTTCTATTTTGGTATTTTTACTGAGTCCCTACTTTAAGTTCAACTACAAATAAAAGTAGCAATTAATGCTATATTTATTCAGACACAGAATTAGTGGCATTTATCAATGATCAATGACCATTTTTGTTTTATCCGATAATATGTGAACAACGATTTATACATAAAATTACCATTTAAATTTACAGTGCAATAAAGAATATTATATATAATATGTTTCAGGCTTTATACAGCTTCGCATTGAGGGAGAGTTTTATAATAAAACTGTTAAATTAATGCCAAAGACTGGTCGTTCATTGTGAAATTATGAAGAAAAAACGATTTCCGATAATAACGGTGACGACAAATGCGACCTTGCCGATTTGTCAAGCAAATAAAACACGACGATATTCTAGCTATCATAATTAGACAAACTCTAGGACGAGTGTTGATAGTTTTTAATGACGCAACATTTGATCGTTATTGATATGTTGAAATCCTTATTAGTATTACTAGTAAGTAGTCCATGTCTGCAAAAACAGTCAAAGACTACCAAGCAAATTTTACATTATCGTAAAATACCATTTTATGTGTTACTAAAGAGGTACTAGTAGCCTTAATATGAAAAATATAAATTGATACTTCATAATATATGAATTTATAAAACCGTTGTTGTGGTTTAACCTCGTGATTCAACGTTTTATTCCTTCCGCAATAATAACTGGATGTCAACAAAACATTTACTATCATAACTTTCTGCTGCAGAACAGGATATAAATCAAAAGTTTCGCGCTGGAAACTTTCTGACCTTCTCAGTAAATAAATAGACGCGAATTTTCGTTTAAACAAAACAAATATGACGAAAGTTCCTGAAGACAAATAAAATAATAATAATAAATCTTTCCACATCATATCAAAAACCGCAACAGAACATAAAATATTTATTAAACTGCAAATTATATATTTAACACGTTATATGATAAGTTGTAATTATTTGTTTTTGGTTAATTACGAAACAATAAAAAACACTTCATAACGGTATAAAAGGTAAGGGCTACTCATTTCTCCCGGCGGCTGGCCTAGCGACGGTTGAGGCAATGCATCCTCATCTTGATCGCTGAGTCAATAGGCAGCGTGGGACGCTTACCTTTAGGCTAACGCAGTTGCTTACCGGGCATGGATGCTTCGGTGAGTATCTGCATCATCAAGGAGGGATGTATCCCCTGTCTGCCACGAGTGTGACACGCCCATCGACATTGCGCGTCATACTTTGGAACTCTGTCGAGTGTAATTTGTCATGCCATGCTCAACAGGGATTCTGGTCGGCCAAGATCTCCTTCAACGAGAACGTTACGTCGCTGAAGGAAGCTGCGGAAAGGCAGTGAGAAGCGAATGCTCTCGATGACCCGATCCCGCAAGACGACCAAGTGAGAGAAGAAAGAACGTTATAACGCTCCCATATATCACCGGGGTAGGAGAATGCTTTCTCTACCTGGGAGCATTTTCTAGGCGAAACAGGCCCGAATAGGCGGGCCAATCATCGGGACGTCGTGGTAGCATGCGTAAGCGAACCCATGACGCTCAACAAAGACGTTCTTTATTGGTAAGAACCTTCGTTTTCGGTAGTCCCACATACCCGCCTGAATTTTCTCGGGTGGGATGCGTTTCCCAGCGTTAAAAAAGGGCACCTAAATAAAGTACCTCGGGTGCATGCAAAGACACCACTTAATCTTTAAATACATAACTTTATTTCATTCTAAAAAAGTTAATAAATAAATTAAACCTTTATTGATCGAAATAACCGCATCAATGAATCCATAAAGTAGTTTTTCAAATATCGGAAATATGTGCCCTTAACTTACCTATATGAAATAAACTTACAATACAATATACAGGACGTTCATATTTCAATAAGTTTCAATATAAAGCAAGCAGACAATAGCGGTTATCAAGCAGCCACACACGCGGCTATCAATATTGTCCTATTGAAATTGCAGCCTTTTCATCTCCTGATATTGTATTAACATTATAGGTTTGTAGGTATATTACTGTGCTTTATTTTCATTATTTTTGTAGAAATTATTACAAACAGAGCTCTCAAGTTTTAATACACATGACTCATGTGTGAGAGTAAGGCTACCGGTGGAATCCTTTGAAACTTTCGGTATCAGGGTAAAAGCACCTAATTCCGAGGTATTCGAAACAACGACTTTTTTATTTGTTGACGCAGGGTAAATCTTTATAGATACCCGACTCCTGGGGGGATGTCGGGTTATGTGAGATTGTACTCACTAAAACCCCCTGCGATGGCCGCCACAGCATGGAAAACGGAGAGGCTACGGGATCGCTTTCGTAAAATGTCCGCGGCCTCTCCCGTGCTCCGCTCGTGGCTTGCAGAGCACGTTTCAGGAGGGCAAGAATGGTCTCACCCTCTCCACACCCCTCGCTGATGCGTACACCAGCAGTTCAGGGCCATACCGAACTTCGGTCCTCCTTTCGGCCGTATGAAAATGGATGCGTGAGACCCCCATCTCACGCATCCAGGGCCGGACAACAGATTAACCAATAAATTAACAGACTTCAAAAAGGTTAACAACTCGGTCGGTATTTAGTGATTTCGGTTATTTTTGAAGATGATGAAGACCAGAAATGGTCACCCGAAATTTTTTAGTTTTACTTCGATTACTTTCATACGTTTTCTAATAATTATTAATCACCAATTGTTAACTTAAAAATGTAAAATAATCACTTTTTAACAAAAAATAAACCGACTTCAAAATGTTTTAGATTAGAGTAAAAAGATTATTATTTTTAGCTTTTCACTTTACTTTTGATCTCGGTTTATTTTTTGTGAAAAAGTTATTCTTAATCCAAACAATCCAATTCTTGTCCCAAACACTGATATTAAAAAGGAAAAGAACTTAATAATTTACAACAGAAATATATATTATAGTGGACAGAAACGATTCGCTGCGATGTAATAATTTTCAGTCGAATAGCGATTTTTCGAAGTAAATTGACTGTTTCCCTCAGATCGGATTTATAACTGTCAAGAGCAGCACAGGAAGTACTGTGATAGATTTACGAGAGCGAATGTAAGGAATTGCAACTTTACAGAAAAATCCTTTTACATTTATTACAGTCTTGTAAAGCGTAAAATAAAAATATTTTCTATACTTTCAATGAAATACTTAATGGTTCTCACCTATTTCTAAAAGGATGAAGTTGGAATGTCAGAACCTTATTCTAATTTTTATGTTCATCTTTTAAAATTCTTAAATGTTAAAATCTCATTGTCATTAATTCTTTTTATACCCAGAGGTCCCAGAAAGTAAGAATCAAATCAAACAGAGGCAAAGGGGAGGACATTTGCTATCTACAGACTATATCTTCTTTCCATATATATATATGGAAAGAATTTTATTCACTTAGGTGTTTAGGTATTAAGCTAAGCTGCTAAGCGTAAAATATTAGATTGCTACATTGTTACCTTAGAGTGCATTTACACAAGATGAACGATTGCTCGTTCTAGCCCCATCAAATTAAATTATTTTAGTGTAAAACAGACGTAGAGCATTCTTTCGTTGTTTTGTCTGACACTAAAACATTCTTAGAATATTCTTAGAATGCTCGCTTGCTGGATGTTCGTTTAGTCTAATTGCAAATTTGCAACCTTAGCAAAAGTCTACGTACAATGTAACACTTTCAATTTGCAAGACAAATTATTATGGGTCAAAGGCTACCTGGAATGGATGTAAGATTCTTATTAGATTGCATTTTATTTTATAAATAAAAACAAGAATTTCAATTCATTTACCCACAACTGTCGCTTCATTTTCGTTTATCCATTCTGTTTTGTTCAAATTATCAGCTGCATATGGAGTATTATATAATCAATTACAGTTTTGAATTATTTTTTTTTTGTAAACATTAGACTAATTGTCAAGTGATTACCATCACATACACAAAAGAAGTAAACGTAAAATCAATAAATTATAAAAAAACGAAAAATAGATGTAAGCATTGTAAGTGGTGAAAAAAAACAAAGAAAGTGGGGAGAGGAGTTATGCTTTCGGCTCAGTCACTCATCATACTAAAGCAGCGATTTTACTTAGATTTTCTGCCAGAATCTATTATTTCTACTGTTAGTGAGCGGTTGAGTCGGACTGTTGTTAATGGGCTACAAATTGAATTTAGCCACAATAGCTATGATTGTGAAATAGAATTTACAAACAGAAATGATTCGACACTGGTATCGTATTTATATAGTTTATCTTAACAGCCAGTGATTTGGATATTAGTAAGACACATATAAAAGGTAATAAAAATGTCGTATAAAACATTTCGTAACATTTAAATTCTTATAAAGCTAATACAATAGCAAAAGCTAGGCAATAAAAACAAACAATTCGAGCACAAACAATAAGCTTCAAACAAGCTTATAATAAACGGAAGAATGTTTATGATATTCAAGTACAAAGAATCTCGGAAATTAAAAACACAAAAAACAAGATGATATTAAAAACGTACGAACCGCTTCCTTATGAAAATACTTTCAAACATCTTTATTGCTTCAAATGTGTACTGCTCTACATTTGCATTATGAAAACAACAGAGATGCCATACTTGTCGCGTTGTTGAATTTTTCAGCTCATTTTTATTTTGTCTTTCGGCAACATTTTATACAAGGCAGTAATAATACATTTAGATAAATCTTCGGATACTCGTAAATACTAATTATATGGATGGTATTAGCAGCCTTTCCCATTAATATGAATTTTACTAAAAACTACATGTCGTGATATAAGTAAAAATAAAGTAGTAACCTGTAAATGTCCCACAGCTGGGCAAAACTTAGCTATTTTATTAAGGAGAAGGTCAAGAGCTTGACCCACCACGCTGCACCACTGCGGGTTAGTGGTAGACTAGTGCGGTACGATCACTTAATCAAGTAATTCGCACTCACTCGTATATTTTCACTATACATACCCACATGAACGGTTAATTACATGTTACTTTTACATTACATATAATATGTTAACCTATGTATTACATAAAGGGATCATACAGAAATAGGTTTTTCATTTGCTGTTAAACATATTTTTCTTGTATAATATTTGTATTAAGTAATTACAGATGCGAGTATGCTACAAGATGACGATTTTACCTGTATTTTATCATGTCGTCTAAGAAACATTACTAAGTAACTAGTAAACAAGAACTTAGCACATAACAGCCACGTCTTAATATAACAGCAACTACCCGCTGTTTTCATAGAAAAAGTAATCTTTCTTGGACCATATGTTACACTAAAAATCTGTACTAACGCTTTACCCTCTGCACCCTAATATTTTATCGTATCCTTTTCCTTATTTTAATCGTTCTAAGTAAATTGAAAACACAAGAGAATCCCCGCCGGGACTACAAATAACACGGATCTACCCTTATTTCCTCGTGAATATGTCCGGGTGACCGTAAATTTCCACTTTGATACACAATATTGATATGTGTAAAGAAAAGTAATAAAAAAAGAAAAACATCAATGAAAGGTCTGTGCCTCGAAATACGTTCTGTAATTAAAAAAATACTCTTTTGTAATATATTATTTTTGTAATATTTTGTACGATGATTGTAAAAATCCGTTAATATGAAAATGTTTTTTTTTTATATTTACCTATTAAAATATAAAAAAGAGCAAACGTATTTTTATTTACTTATTTATAGACGGCGGTGATTATGGATACGGCTCGAAACAATTCCGTTGATCATGTGGGGTTTTTGCCGGTGAAAAATGTAGTTTAGTTTATGAAAAATGTAGTGTAGAAAAATATAAAATGAAGAATTTATTTTGTTTTGTATAATAAAATACCTTTTAATTTTATTTATAACTAAATTTATACAAGGACATTCCATATAAAACTCAACTCGTCTCATATTAAATCTCTTGTAGTTTTATTGTAATTTAAATTGAAAAATATTTTCATGCCAAATGAATTACATATATTTTCGTGTTCGTTTCAAATTAAAATTCTAATAATAGCTCAGGTTCATTGAACCTTGATCATTGGATCAAAGGTCGCTTTATTACTTTATTATTAAACATTTGGCTATAAATAAAATACATACTTTATTTGATAATTCTTCTAAATATATTCGTACTAGCTGTTACCCGCAGCTTCGCCCGCGTGAATTAAGGTTTGTCTAAGCAAAATGATTAAACATATTTTAATACGGTTCTTCCCTAAGACAAAGCTCATATTATATTATTAATACTATAATACTATTTTGCAAGAGTTAAGGACAGATTGAATGAAACAACAAAAATACACTACCATTGTTAATGTCAAACATTGTCTATGGACATTCTCTATCATTACTCTTTTTTTTTATTGAATGTGCGTACTTCCTACATACGGACGTCTGATATGAAGAGGGATGTGTAGGGAGGGTGGGGGGATGTGTTAAACATTTAGAAACTTTTAAAACATTCTAAAGTTTAGCATTTAAAGCGACAATTCTTCCATACGATATTTCACCCCCTGTTTCAATCCCTTAAAATGTCTTTTTCGCGAAAAAAAGTAGCCTATGTCCTTTCTCAGACTTTGTAGTGTCTGTGTATCAAGTTTCATTCAAATCAGATCAGTAGTTTAGGCGTGAAAGCGAGACAGACAGACAGACAGACATTTCGCATTTGTAATATTATACTAGTACTAGTACTAGTATGGGTAGCTACAACTGTGTACCCAAAACTCGTGAACATTTACAGCGCAAATTGCGCCCTCAGATCTAAAGGGAGCTAATACCAAAAATGTAAACACACGGAAATGTTTCCTATAACTATAGGGCTTACATCCATTTTAGGAATATCTAATTCCTACACTACAACTTCAACTGAAGGGCTAAAAAATCATTGGTCTACGGCGTAAGAACTCAACGTGTAGAAAAATTTGTGAGAATCACTGTCACCCATGGTAGCTACGCCACTACACACAACTCGAACAATATAATTATTATAAATACACATGTCACATTTGTTTTTGTGTAATTTTTGCTGTGTTATATTTCTTTATCGTATGAGGTATCTGGGTTTTGTAATCAACGAATGAAAAACATGTCAATCTTACTACCAAAATACACCAGGTCACATAATACCAGAGTTGAAAAGTTGAGATTCATTAGATAACCATTCGGCTCATGTTAAGGACTAACATGAGCCGAGTGGTTTACCAATTACAGCAACACATTATTTTCTTTTTAGTCTGTTTTTACATGTCAATTTTTTTTCCATATACCATAACATACTCGTATGTGAATTTCATTTTAGACACGCGTTTCGAGTTCCGTGGACAAATAAAATAACAACCTATAATATTTTTATGTTACTTAAGTGTGGATGAAGTTGTGGGCAGCAGCTAGTAAATAATATGCATTGTTTTAATACATAAATGACGAACTTTTATCTTGACTGCACGGTCATAAGTTTATCGATGGATCAACACTGGCTCCGCCAATCGAAGTTCATAGAAACTACATCGTCGGGGATTCGTGACGAAGTCATCCCATGGGGCCAACCGGGATTGTATTTTAAGTCGATTCGAAATACGTATGTATGTTTTTATTGAGTGCGACGGTGACTTCAAAATTTAACATGAATAGCACGGGACATTAGGATTCTTTTTTTTAAGCACGGAATTAATTTGGAACTCAATATATACAAGGTCAATGCGGACCATGGGTACTAATTGAAACTACGTATATTTTTGCTATTCAGAAACATTTCGAACCAGTAGAAAAATAATTACTACGAAAAATAATAGTATACGAAATATACGAAAATAATATACGAAAAAAATTATATACGAAAAGTACATACCTTGAGTAACGTATTTTATCAAAGCGGCAACGATGGATATTTTTTCATTAATGTTTCTAGTATGTAGTTAGGTGTATTCGTTGTTAGAAAATATACATCATGTGAAAACTGAGCTGAAACTTAAAAACTGTCTAGAGGCTAAACTACAGCTCCGATTTAATATAATTTTTTGTGTATAGCCTTGAAATCGTATTTCGTTCAAACAGTTTCAATAAAATTAAAACACATAACATATATTGACCCTGTATATAATTAATTTTCGGTTCACTTTAAATAATTTCGGACAGTCAAATTATTTAATGTAAGTTTCACTTGAAAATGAAATGACGGTTTTATAATTGATAGGCCATCTACGATGTACATACATACGAATATATTTTACACATAGAACATAGCATGCTTACATACAAAAATCTGAAATAATATACCTTTTAAAGTGCATAAAAGTTTTAAAAATTGGTTGAGTGCTTCTGGAGTTTACTTTGTACGTATAAAATTCGCTCTCTTTATATTTTATTTGAATATAGACTAGTTGTTTATTCGAAAAAATTGTTTGTATTTTTTGGAGGTTCAGAAAGCCTTTTATTTTTATACACAAACAATAAAAGATATTCCATAATTAAATGTAGTTAAAAGTATCGCCGTATGTTTATAAAAATATATAACAGGTTGTCTGTCTGACTAACATGGACGATTTTTTCTAAAATCACGAATTTTCGAAAATTACGAAATAAATGCCATAGGATTTATGTAAAAAGTATAAGGCGCTAAAAATGCAAAAGTTATAAACAATCAAGTGAAAAATAAGAGTTCGGCTTTCTTTTGAAATCCTAAAAAAATATTTAAAATACAAAAAAATAATAGGAATAAAAATCCTAAAAGTTTGGACTGTCGGTATTGTATCTGCAATGTTTATAATTTGCACAAAGATTTATTTTACTTGAAACAGTTGATATTTATTTTAAAACAAAAACAAAATGTACAGAATGCATTTTATTAAAATTTCGTCGGTTCTATTGATATGGCGCAGCTCAAAAGCCTTTGTAGAGGTTTTCCGAGTTCAGTTTTTATATTGCTATTGTTGGCATTGTTGTAATACAGTGTCGAAATTTTAAAACCTTTTTTTTTAATATGTAACAATTACTTACAAAGTAAAACTAATTATTTTACATTAAATATAAGGAATAATTATATTCCCTTATTTTATCAGAATATAGCGATGGTTTTACGTAATGATTCCTTATATTTGAATTGTGTGTTTGTGATTTAAAAAACATTTTATTAGATACTAAATGTTTATCAGGTACCTGTAACAAAACCAATTGAAAGATATATTCTGTTTGTTTGTTTCGACTAAGCTTCGAAAATTGCTGGACCAAATTGACGACGTTGACGCTGGCAAATAGCTGCTGTTACAAATATGTAGAAAATGTACTGCTTTTATTTTATATTTTAAACTTTCGCGATGTAATTTATTCATTATTGATTTGTAGAGCTGACTGCTCGTGACCACGGTGAATGCAACTTCGCCGAAACGTCAGGCAATAAAGATATTGTAATACGTAAAGATTATCGCGATAAGAC
>DVXP01003043.1:0-11827 GCA_018235645.1 Junonia grisea
GAGTTTTTTGTCGGTTCTTCTCGGCTAGGATCTACCTTCCGAACTGGCGGTAAATTAAAAAAAATGTAAATTGACGATTCAAAAGAGCTCCCAAAGCCAACTTGAATAAAGAATATTTTGAAATTTGATTACTTTTGAATTTCAAATCTGTTTGTCAAATTACGTATATACATAAAAAAATAGGTACTTACCTACAAGTCGAACTGAAATCTCTATAGATATAAAAATTAATTGCTGTTCGTTAGTCTCGCTAAAACTCGAAAGCGGGTGAACGGATTTATGTTATCTTGGTCTTGAAGTGTTCGTAGAGGTCTAGGAAAAGTTTGAAAGTTGGGAAAAATTCGAATAATTGCCGAGAAACGTCTACAAACAGCCTTTTTCTATTTCCCATACAAATCTTGTAAATTGGGGCAGTTTCAGCTAGTATATACTATACACTAGTTTAGTACCTATAGTATATTATAGTATACAATAAAATAATAGATAATTCAGTTTACTTATTATGCCTATTTATTATATATATTGCCCCCTGGTATTTATCATCGCAGGTACCTATATGGATTTTGTGTAAAAAAATTATACTCGTACGTATAACGCGAGGAAATCCACAGGCGAAAGACACCTATAAAATATAGACACTAACATTAGAGAAGCCTACAGTGGCATAAGCATGTATATTTAAACGGGTCCAGTGGGCTACGTCCCTCCGTACTTAGTAGCCCGATAATTGCGATTACTTTTCCTTCCTATACCCCCCTGGTACTTATCGCCACAGGTTTTTTGTAAAAATAATACACATACAACGCAAATTTCGTGGATTTTGTGTAAATAAAATTATACGTAAGGTATAACGCGAGGAAATAGACACCTATAAAATATGGACACTTAGTCTAGAGAAGCCTATATTATCATGCATATTTAACGGTCCCAGCGGGCTACGTCCCTCCGTACTTAGTAGGCCGATAATTGCGGCGCGATTACTCTTCCTTCCTATGTCCCCCTGGTACTTATCACCGCAGGCGGCCGGCCCTGAACTTAATTTACTTGACCTAACTTATGTACTGCTTTATATACTTATTAGGATACTAGTAAATTGAGGCTACTTTAACTTAAAGGTTCAAGTATGGGTAATTTAGTTAAGTATGTACCATTTAGTGTTGATGTTTTAGTTAACTTATTTAATTTATTTAATCCGATGTTATAGAAAAAGTATAAAAATATAACCTATGTATATACAATGTATGATAGAAAATTTCGTAACTTTTAATGTATAATTTTTGCACAAGGCTACTTTTTCAGTCTAATAGCTAAATGATTCAATTCTTCTCTATAATAGACGAAACAGCCTTTGTTCAACGTCGAAATATTTATGTATTGTTATCTCCTCCATTTTAAATATTAAATTTCTAAAATAAAACAGCTGTATAGACAAAACAACTCGTCAGAAAGTTATTTCATGAGGCGGCTCTTGTTAAGCGAAAATTCATTACAAAGTTGGCGGGCGGAGATTGCTTAATTTTCCTTAATATTAACTTGTACGGAGCCCTTTTTAATTAATATCGACAAAATAGTCGAAGAGACCGCGAGCGTGCCTGATAAATATTATAGTGATGGGTTATGATCGATGAAATTTTATTTATTAAATAAAAGTTCTACATTTAAGTGTCCGATGGTATAAATACTTTGATTAATTAAGCAGGGAATGTTTGTTGTTGCCGTTTGGTTTGGTATACATATATGAAAGAATAAAATAAATAAAATAAAAAGATATTTGTATAATTTGAGTAATAATGACGAATTAACTTTATGAAATTAGAGTTTTTTTGAATAATGTAATGTTGTTACGAGTACTTGTATCGATAAATATTTGGTAACATAATATTAATTTGTAACTGAAACACAGTAAAAGTTGTTCTTTCGCGACTATAGCAATTTTGTCATTCCCAACTATATGAAATTTTGTATGATTTTTAAATTTTTTAGTAACATTTTGACCAAAAAAAAACTTATCTTTTCTATAAAAAAAATCTAAATATTTTATCATATATTTTTTCATTTCATTCAATATTTTCTTTTGTAAAAATAATAACATCGTTACATTTTTTATGAGTAATTTTGATGAATAGCATCTACTATAAATTTTAAGAATTCCGGCAGTGATTTTCATAATACAGGTTTAGTATTATTTATATATTTTTTTCAATTAAATTAATTGAAGAATATAATATTTTTAAAGGTGTAAAATATAATTTAATCTTTTTTATCAAACTTTCAGTGGTAGCGTTATGATCTTCCTTTATCGAATAATTAGTGTTTTTTTTAAACTGACTAAAAAAACGATTTTAGAAATGACTTTCAAAAAGGCTATAAAGGCTATAAAAATAAAACATTCTGTTATTATGTTTTTATGTTTTAAAAGACATTAAAAAAAAGAAATTACACCTTTACCATATTCTTGTCTACATTTAATATTATTATATTTTATGTAGAGTTTAAATCTTATATGTTAGCTTTGGAGTTGAATAGGGCGACCGCCCGGGGCGCTATGTAGTGACAGATTTACCCATAGACCAATTAGGCCCGGGCTTAGGACGGAAAATTTGTAAGGGCGGCAAAACGACAATTTTTTTTAATATAAGCCTTTTTTCTAGGGCGGCTAAATTTAAAACGAGGGAGATAGCCCTTTTTAGCTCAAATGTTACACGTAAAATAGAGGAAAGAGGGTGACGATCTTTTTTTAGTTCTACTGGTAACCAATAAATGAGGGTCTTTTCTTTTTAGTGATAAGGCGGTATATATATTATGTACATATTCGGTCTTGGGCGGCCTATTACTTAGGGCATAGGGCGGCACCAAGCTTAAACCTGCCACTGGTCTTTTGAAAAAAAAAGAAAAACAAGAAATAAAACAGAATTGAAACATTCACGTGCAGCGACCAAAAACGATAAAACCAAAACACTCCATCCGGATATCAATAGGTATCAATTTCATTAAAAGCCCCTTCATTATCACCTGAACGATCAGAACAATCGCATCAGGAGTATAATGAATTAAATCGCAAAGTAATAACATTACGCGCTGCTCAAATTGAGTGTTAACCGCAGTCGAAATGACATTTAATTTTAAAGTATTGACGATTAATAGAAAAACTGATTTTCAGCGAGTTTTTGAACCGCATATCTATTAGGAGGGTGGGTGCGTAGGCGGACACGGGTCTCGCGGGGCGCCGGCGGGTTACGCGCCTCGCGGCCCCACTGGCCCCGTTGCTGTAACTATATCTCTTTACAATTTCTGCTTCCCTGGTACTATTTGGCATTGACTCGGGGGAGCTATCTGAGGATTTATCCGATATGACGCTCATCTTTCGTATTTTAAAATTTTAATATTGTATTGTATAAACTACCTATGTATTTGTTACATTCTCTATAATATGGGAAATACCTATTGAAAATTCTTGTTGACAAAGGTTCCTGTACTCGTAATTATTTTAATTAATTTATTTAATTTTTGTTTCCCCCTAACTGAAATATGTCACACTGAACAGATTCTGTGAATTTATTACATAATTTATATTATACCAGAATTATTTAAAAACGCGCTATTTAATTAAGTAATGTTTAAATATTTGTATTCGAAAAATAAATGTATGATTACATATATACCTATGCATTAAAAATGTATATGAAATATTAAAAATAAGTATAGCGTAACAATCTACATTTTACGTGTTTTTTTTTTCAAACTATCATGATTACTGCTACTGCTGGCCGGAATTTATAAGAAAAATCAAAGCATTTCATTAGCAATCTGTTCTTTAACTTCGTTCTAACTTCATTACACCACATTCAATCACCTCAAAGTGATTACAAATTGAAAGAGAAAGTTGGAACACCGAAACCCGCTTTCCCACATTCCAACGATAAAAGGGAAACTAAGCCTCACCAGGGGTTGAGAGGGACGGGTATAAGGATACGGCTGAAGTGCGAAAGCGCGGACGATAGAAATGTAAGGGCGACTTACCTCCTCAGTTGTTCTAGTATCCTGGTAACTTGTTACAGGTCGCGTAACGCGAGCACAGGTTCGGAGCAGTGCAACGGGCGAGTTGTTGCGACGGCTCTACAGCGCGAACTGCAATTGCATTTGCACTCGGCAAGGGGTGGTGCAGGCTGTGCAAGCGAGACTGCAACGCCCGCCCATTCGCCTCTTGCCTCACTTTCCCGCCCTAGTGTTCTTGAAAACTTACAACACTTAACAGGTGGTGAGATTGCAATTATTTTATCTCACAAATTACAAGAGCGTTTAGTGTGTTCTTCATTAATTTATCGTAGGTGATTTTGTTGTTTAATTACAGTGAAATTTAATTTTTGTAATTAATATAATTTTGTTTTTATTTTTCAAAGTGTTAGTTAATAATGTTCGGTATAAGAAATCACCTTGATGTTTGATGTAGCGAGACATAGTCTAAAATAGATTGACGGGAGCCGTCCTGTAGTATTGTGCGTTACAGGCCGGCGCCGCCTCCGCCGTCGTCCCGGCGACCACCCGTCGCAACGCGCTCCACGTGTCTCGTCACCCGGTATTCACTGTAATTTTTATTTAAGAAACATGTTACTAATGCAATAAGTCGTTTAACATTCTTGCTTTGAAGCATCATATTTATGTATTCTAGTGTCCAATTATAACTCTGAAGAAGATAAAATTATCTTTGTGTGCTCTAAAGCTTTTTCAACTTAATTTGTTTCGGGTCAAAGAACAAAAACTTACATAACTTAACTTTTTTATAATACATTGACATAGTGATAGAATATTATTAATAGATTACACACACACTAAACTACTAAAAACACAATAATGATATTCTTCGATTCTCAATAAATTAGTCTCCAGATGGTGATTGCTGAAAACAGACATTTTTCTCGTTTAAACATTATTATGAAAAAGCTTATTTTCATTTTTGTACACGTGTATTATAGATAACGAGATATTTTACATAATACTATATACGTATATAAAAATATACATAATAAAACATAACAATAAACACCTTGTATATTTTTTTATAAAAAAATATCTCCTTTTTGTTCAATTAGGTAGGTACATACATCACTTATCTGTATTTAACGATATGAATCTTATCCATATTTATATTGATTTTGGAACCATAAAAAACTACTTTGAAATTAAAAGCCAAACATTAAATAACAATAAAAATATGAAATGTTGAAATTTACTTTTTCATTCTTGGGTTAAAAAGAAACATAAATACCTGGAGTTGAGGTGACAACTAGAAAAGTTTAAACGTATGTTTGAACCAAGTAGTAAGTAACAAAGTATATTATAATAAAACTAGAGTGTAGAAGTCAATAAGATGTAACTTTATTATTGAAGTTGGAGCACGCAGGTATAATATTATATTTAATTTAATGGACATAAAACCATTTCAAAGGTTTTACCTATTTTCACAGCTGGCTCCTTTTTTATTTTAATTTAATGTAAATAAAATAAAGAAGGAAGTCAAATGATATTATTATTAATACCTAAACTGTAATAATTACTATTAATTGATTAATATTTTTTTACCAAATAGCAATTATAACTAATATTAATAAGTTTAAGTCTATCCGAAATGAAAGAAACACTTGTGCTATTTTTAAGTAAAATAATATTACATTTTGTATAATAATCTCAACATAACAAGTAAAAAAATTTCGCATTGCTTTTCTTTTTTTCGAGAAAATTCTAATACCTTAATCCAATTAACCTTGTAAACAAACGAGTCTCAAGGAAAAAAGGAAAATAAATATCTAATTAATCTGATTAAATAGTAGGCATGTTGTATAATGTTGTCAGGCAAAATGTGATGGGGGTGAGGTTAATATGGCGTAACATATTTCATATGAACGGCCCTAATACTTACGACATACCTACTTCACTTCTATAAAGAGAACCGACGGCGCGTAAACCATCGATATCCAAGGGAATAAACTTACCTAGATATAAGTGCACTTTTTCAATAAACGTTCATATTGGATGGCAAATATATTTCCTCTAATTTGTATGACTAATCCTCTCGTTTAAACTTGCCAATAAACATTTACCTACTGGAGGATCACAGAACAAAGGCTTCATATACCTTAAGCACATATTTCATTCGCATTGTTTTATCCATTTTATAAAAAGCCATAATGGATTGTTCTACGCACAACGGTCGTGGAGTGGTGGTTGTTTTCTTCTTTCTCTTAGCATGTCAGAAAGAGGAATTTATGGCCTAAGGATTTGGCAAGTTTGTTACCCCCAAGCATTTGACGACAGAGATTTAAGACCTACCGAAGTTGATTATCTTACCATTAAGGCAACGAGATTCTGATGAAGCTGTTTTTGAATATACCAAAGGCGTACTCTTGAGTTGGGGTACTAACAATTAGTAATCATTCAATTATTTTATAAGCTTTTTTTGTGAATTCTGAAATTGTTATTTTTTATTTTTATTTATACGATAACTTGATGAATGTTGTTTTCAATAAATAAATAAAAAATATTCTATATAAAATGATGGATCTGAATTGAATTGAAATCCGTATATAGGTAATTTAAATAGAATTGAAACAATGTCGTATATAGGTATCATATGCTGAAAAATAATTAGTTATTGACCCAATCAGTACCAAAATAAAAAAAAATCAGAAAAAGGGGTGTTTCCTCGTGGTCCAACTGGTTTGTCGAACTTACCGTCGAAAACCAACCTACTAAACGTGACAGATATAATTCTGCATTATAACTCAAATTTATAATTGACTCTCTTCTATTTAGGTTTGTTTATATAACAGTTTATGTGGTTACTTCTCTATTCATTAGGCTCAGCAAACTGGTGATTGATATGTATTGTAGTCGGAATATCGTGTGCTGTTAATAAAGGTTTTTTTTTCACTACCAAATTTTAATTTTCGCTTTCAATTTTCCGACCTGCAAACTAAAGCTTACACTTGGCTGATTTATTGTACGAATGTATGTAGTGTAGAACAAAACAAAAAATCATGATGTAAGTATTATAGTTGCTATGTATGTTGTACACTTTATATTCTAACTATTATATAAATATTCGTCCGCGTTTTTCTAACGCATGTTTTCTATGGAAAATTGTACTCTTGAGTACTTATACCGATTTTTATTTTTTTAGGTATTGTAGATATTTCATGAATAACGTTCCTCTTGGATCTCTTTCAAACTGTCAGAATGTTTCCTTTAACCTTGTTAACCTTTCAATCATCCGTTGTGTTTCCAAAAAAGTTTTCGTTAAGTGAAAACATCTTTATGGATAATAAGTGATATTAGATAGCATATACATAGGTATGTATATTTTTGTATAGGTACCTAGCTCTTGCTATGAATGTCGCTAGATATGAAATCCAGATTTATTGTAATATTCCATTCACTATGTATAAAATATTAACTTTTATTTAAACATTATAAATAAATAACTATTTCATACTTATTTGTAAAGTTTTCATTTTTTGGTGTTCACGATTGTCTATTTTTCATATTGGAAAAGTAGTTACCGACTCGGACTAACCTACAGTTATTAGAAAAGGTGAATTTGGGCGAAACGTGCTGCAAACGCGTTCATCAATATTTTTTACATTCCTCTATAGGAATTTTATTCCCGTTTTTATATCGAGTGAAGTTTTTTCTTTTCACCCCTCTGGCATCCCAGATCTAAATTTTCGGAATATTATAAATTGCATAAGATAAAAAAATAAAATAAAATGAAAATAACGATTTTTGTTTTATTTATTTTTAATATTAAATATACTTTTTAAATGTTTCAAAAATATTAAGCGTAAATAAATTGCTTTTTCACGTTAAAACTTAATATTAAAATATGCCTATTACTTAGATGCAAAAATTAAGGGAGAGAAAACAATTTCCTTTTTTAATTGCTGTACAATAATATTTCTCCAAGTTGAAGCCTGTAGAAATCACCCCAATATCAGCATTTTATTTTCGCCCCTTTCTTCAATGCCTCTCTTTATAATCCTTTATAACTCCCAAAACAAAAAATTAAGGGCGCTAAGATTACAACTTTTCAAAAGTCACAAAATGTTATAATTTTTTAAAATAACTACCGAACCGATTTTGATAACATTTGTATGAAAACTTGGCAACATGAACAAGAAAGACCACAAATTGTCAAGGATGTGGGCGAATGGAAAAGAAAGATATACCTACATCGAATTTGGAACCTATTTTTTTATGTCGGTTAAAAAGTAAATAAAGCAAAGTAACAAAATTGGCTAGGCCACCGCCTTTGTGTCTGGTAGAACTTAGAGTAAGAAAAAATAATAAAAGAGCTTACATTCTTCTTTTACAAAGTTATGAACACATTTTTCACTTTATGTTTATTAAGCGACTTATTGTTTATACGAGTAGGTAAGTATATAATATAATAAGTCTTAAATTTTGATTAAAATTTTACTTATAATTACCTAGAATTCTGAAACATATCGTTATCAAAATTGTGTAAGAAAACTGTACCTTCTAAAGAACTAGCTATTTTCCAGCCTTTTATTGAAACATTTACAAATAGATTTGTTTGTTTGTTAAATTATGCAATTTATTATATAAAAATAAATCGTTGAATGTGTTGCTAAGCGCTAATCTCGAGAGCTTAACCGATTTCGCCAATTGTTCTTTTTTTAGAATATTCCTTGAAGTAGGAGAATGGATCTCACGGAGGTAAAAATAAAAAATTGCCTTATTTTTTTCGATTTTTGTTATTAAAAAAAACTGAGTTAAAAAAAACATATTATCTAACAAAACTCACTAAAGATATATTTAAGGTTTGTGTTGTAAGTATGTACACTTTTGCATACACACGATTACATTTTGGGCTATAAATTAGAATATATTATAAGTTATACGTATAATTATAGCGCTAGCTTTCCTTACTTAACTACAAACGACAAAATTAATTGAGTAGTTAAAAATAATAATATTAATATGTACACTTTATTTATAATATGAGTTTTGTATTTACGTAAACACTACATATAAAATATAAGAGGAACAATATCTACGTTGTTCGATAGCAAATCCCTATGGAGTTCCAAATCTATAGCTATATCAAATCGTAAGCTTAAATTGCTTTATAACTGCCCATTTCTCGTCAACCTCAATTTCCAGTTATTGATTTGAATTGTACGCACTATAACAAAACATCCTTCTATTTCAAATACGTCATGGTTGTCACTTCTAATTTGTGTTAGAATATTTATTATATGGAAAGATAACTTGATTATGCACTAGTGACCTGCCCGGCTGATCTATCTCGTAATTCCAGCGTTTTGAGTGTACAGAATATGTTGGTAAGACATCACTACAAATTTTTGTACTTTCAGGTATTAAATTACGTTATGATTGCGGGTACTTTATTACAACGTGCATTAAATTCCGATGACTATTTTAAAAGTTATAAGCAAGCAGAGAGCGGAAGCGACATTTTACACGAGCATTCCGCTGCGTTCTCCCACGAACTAAAAGGTTATAAACAAGTATATGTACTTAAAAATGTAGCATGTCAATCAAGAATAATTCTCTAATGTCGAAAGAATTTTATCAGCCCATTACTTTTTTAGTTTATTCGTTATTACTCTTCTTCTTTATAATAATAGCAAAGTAACGGTCTGTTAATGTAAACCTGCTGGACAGAAGCCCCTTCTCCTAATATGGAGAAGTTTAGGGACCTTAATCTACCACGCTGCTCTACTGCGGGTTGGCAGACTTACATGAGTCAGAATTTTTCCCGGAACATGCTGGTTTCCTCACGATGTTTTCCTTCACCGCCGAGCACGAAATGAATTCAAACACTTTATAGCACTTGAAAATCAGCGGTGCTAGCCAGGATTTGACCAGCGGCCTTTTAGATCGGCGTGTTCTTACCATTAGACCATTTCAGCTAATATTTATAATTAATTAATAGTGTAGAAGAAGTATACATAATTATAAAGATGATTTATAATATCAAACTATTAAGTATAAAAAATAAGTAATAAATAGTTACAACTAGACCTTTTTCAGTTAATTTGAAAAAAATGTACATTTTCATTTATTAAAACTACAAAAAGGTGCTAAAAATGACTTACAATTAGTATTCATAAATCATAACACCCAACCCTTACTTTGTTAAGCGCTCAGGTCCACAACGCACAGTTCCCACAAAGATCGTGTTGAATGGTTATTACGGGTTAAAATTAGGTAGCACATAACTGTTCATAAAACCTCCGCATTTAGGCCTTTATATTCACCATTTATACCGGGGTTACCCTAGTATTATTTGTTCGACTTTAAAAAGGAAGAAATATTCAATTTAGTAGTCATTATGTGTATGTTGAAAAAATGCATAAAACATGTTTATTTTCACTGGACGAAAAATCCAAAAAATTCTATTTTAACAGTTATAGTTCCACCACAAAAGCTATGAAAAATAAAAAATGGAATTAAATTGATATTTCAAAGATTTGATTGATGTCCGTTATTTAACGCGAATTAACTTTCATACACCGATTTCAGCATGCTATATAGTTTTCTATAATTAAATATTAAGACACAAAGCCATTCTATAAAGTATCCTACCTATGTGTATGTATTCTTAAGTATATGATAATAAAACCATTAGAAACAACTACACCTAAATCTGAGCATTTAATACAGAATACATCAGCAACTCATTAGTATATGCCAGACAAAGCAGCTTAAAGGTAACTAAATACGCTACGCAAATCAATTTGTTGTTTATATGATTTTAGGATAGTACTTGATAGGTAAAGTTCTATGACAGAATTCACTCGAAATTTTTAAAATTTTTAAAATTTAATGACATGTTCCTCGTGTTATACCTACTACTTTCTGGAATAGAGAATTCTTGTCATTGAACTATAAAGCTGTCTGAGCTTCGTAGCTTAAAAAGATGCGTTAAAATGCTGAATAAAGTATATTAGCAATAAGTTGTTCCCTTTCCGTATTTTTATCAGTGGGAAATGCAATTACGCTTCTCGCCCAAGGTTTATTCGAGGTATGTAAAACTACGACTCCTGGAACGGAGAAAACGCATGAGTCTACCCACCCAGCGGGACATTTTTCTTCATAACAGGGCGCTATGAGATCAGATACATATATGACATTCTTTTCCCTGGTGGTATATGAGAGAGTTGATCACCCCATATAGGTTCTGTTATGGCGGAGGGAGAACGTACCAGCTTCCACTTTGCAGTCACTGCCTGCGGATCGGATTAGCGTTAATTTCGTGTTCCCGTTCCGCAGTCCACTTCAGCGATATAACGTATTCGCTGAAGAAGACTGTAGCCTTTAAAAAGTGGTAACCTCCTTTGCCATATAACGCGAATCATCTCTTGCCGCCATAAAGAATTAACACATATAAAATTTCGCATATTTATTATATTATAATTGCTACGACTTCATACCATAATATGCATTTAAATGAAAGTTAAAATGAAAAGAAACCTTTACTAATTTATTTTCATGAAATAAAATTAAAATAATAATATTAAATCGCATCTACTTACTATGAACACACAGGTGCCTTCAATTCTCGCCACGTGTAGTCGCTAAGCGCTTCTGTCTTTCAAGTTTCATACATATTTCAAGGCTCATTATACCCACACTTCATTCAGGGCCACGCACACTTTGTGATTTATCTTAACCAATAATAAAATGCAGTGGCGGCTGGTGACTTATCGAACTGGTGGTGCACTATACTTGCTTATAAATATTAAAATAAAAAATTGCAATAAAAGACAATATACAAAAAATA
>DVXP01003044.1:0-11824 GCA_018235645.1 Junonia grisea
GCTCACACTCGCTTTCCAACTGTAGCGACGAATAAACGTGTCACTAAGAAGTCTCGCATATTATTTCTACATCCCGTCTCTATCACCGTAAAGGATTACTCTAAATATTATTATAGAATTTTATGGTTTTATGGTTCTTCGAGCCTTTGTCGGGTGGTGTCGTAATATTCGGTTAGAGTTTACGTGGCAGATCGTGTGGCCGACAACCAAACAATTTTATTTGACATTATGAGGGATTGAGGTGCGTTTAGCAAACCTGTACATTCTACACAAAAAATCTCAAAATAACGAAACCAGACAGGCCTGGCCTATTGATCGATATATCGAAGCAGTTATAGAGTAGTTTACCGGGCGGCGGCGCGGGGTGCGCTCTCGCCAGCGCGGCGCAGGGGCGGGCGGCGCGGCGCAGACACGCGCACCACGCGCCGCGCGTCAGGCCGCCGCCCGAGCCGCACGACGACAGGAACGGCCGCAGGCAGCGCTCGCGCTCATCGTGACCTGAAAGTGAACAAGGATCACGGTTTCGATCAGATGTAATAGTATCTCAACTATGTATTGATAAAATGTTACAGCATAAACGACATATTTTATTTAATACACATTTAACCTTTATAACATGTGACACCACCCTTCTCTGAAATCACGACTGTTTTTCTAAGCCCATAAGGTTGTCTGGTAGAAATCGCTACCTAGCGATATACTTTTATTTTGTATAAATATTTTTTCTTTATTGTTAAATTACTATGATATTGTGGTGTAGGTACAATAAACTATATTATTATTAATATTATTATATTTTAAACAGTTACAGTAACATAGCTAGGGGGTGGGGACTGTGAGGCAGTTCCCTGAAGACGACATCCGATAATGAAAAATAAGACAATTAGGTGTAACTTCGAACGGTTCAATCTCAACGAAAGGTTATTCAAAAAGCGCCTCAAGGCCCAAGGGGTAGGCCTCCCTTTGTCTTGGTCTTTTTTTTAGGTACAAAATATAACGGATCCACCCCGAGTGTTATCTAAACTAACTACGCCACTGGATATTCATTTGTACTCACGTAGTGCGTAAAGATCAGCTGGCGAAAGTATTCCATCGCCGGCCGTGTCTAGGTGTGAAAACATCCAGCGCACTTCGGGCTTGCAGTCATGTGGGAAACCTTTGAAATATACAAGCGATATTAAATAGTTAATACTAAATAAATACCTAACATTGATTAATCAACAAACAATCAAAGTTACCTTCCTGTGGTGGAGGAATACCGCCTGCCTCATCCATCAGCACCGAGAACCAATCCAACAGCCGGTTGGCCATCTTGTCCAGTGCGCAACCTTCACCGTCTACAGTTATGAATAAATGGATAAATGTTGAATAAACCAACACATTTTGTAAATTTAAATAAAATGCAATCTATCATTACGAGATTTGTTTAACGTTAATTTATTCGGATGCTATTTTGACAATTTAAGTAGCTACCTTGCGATTGTCGCCGGAATGATCGTTCAGGCAAGACCTCATTTTGTGAATCGAGACGACGACGTCGACGGTCCTGCAAATTAACGTTTTATATGTTACACTTTCTTCATACTACGTCTGTAACTTATTGTAGATACTTTTATTAATAATAATCAAACTCTATATTTTATGGTATAGAGCCAAGCGGTTGTTTTTGACGTCAAAACGTAATTGGACTGCTTCTCCAAGTTCAAAAGCATACTCTTAGAAGAATAACATGAGTAAGTAGGAAAACGACAGCTTAACTTACGTCTTCAGTCCTTCCCTTATACCCTATTCCTCTTAATCTTTTTTGGGCTAACTTTGTCTCTCCTCTCGTGCTGCGAATATCCATCTATAGCTGAAGTCACTTAACATCTAAGACGACTACTCTGCTCGATTGCACACTTTTCTCAAATAATAGATAAAATAAATGCTGCTAAACTAGTCAGCGACATGACACAAGTAGGTAGCTGCAGCGTTACCTCGTCGGTGCGCGACCGGGCGCGATGAGTGCGCGGCGCGTGCTGCGCGCGGTGCGAGCGCGGCGCGCACGGGCAGAAGCCGCGGCACGCGAGGCGCACGGGCGGCGCGGTGCGGTGCACGCAGTTGTGCAGGTCGAGGCGGCACAGCGACGAGTACGTGCGGTTGTCCGACCCGCACAGGAAAGCGGCGCGAGCGGCGCCTCCGCACCCGACACACCTGAACACGCCGCATAAATTGAACGAACATTCTCGTCCTCGCAGCGATATGTCGGACCAACCATTGCTATTATTATACGTATTAGGATTTACTAGATACATCCGCCAACCCACAGTGGAGCAGCGTGGTAGATTACTTGTATTCACCATCTCCTTAGTAGAAGAGGAGGCCTTAGCCTCTGTGGGACACTTGCTAGCTGTCACTTTAACTAACTCAATACCTACACGTACAGCATAGCATGTTATGTGTTTTTGCGCATTGTTGTCGTGCTCCCCAGCAAAATTTAAGAGTAATCATTTCGTGAGCTCACCTGTCGGCCGAAGAGTGCCCCGACGAGGTGTGGTCGGAGGAACGTGCTTCGTAGAACACGTCTTCGTCATCGCCGCGGTCCCAGGTGCTCACTGTGCCCGCTACTATCACGTCTCTGCGATATGAAAAGAATAAAATAGCCAATGAATTACAAATGATCTGTATAATTCAACTTTAAAGTCTATTATCCTCTTCGAGATGGACTTCGTACCAACGTTATATACAAGATTTAGCACTAGGTATGGATTTTTATGGCTCAACGGTGACAACATTAACGGCCGGTTGACACTTAACACGACGCTTTAGATTCGAATTTCTGTAAAGTACCAATTTTTTTACTGTAGTTATAAGTACTACTAAATACAGTGCCACCTCCAGTTACGCTCAAAACCTGAACATTGCTATGCAATGTAACATTATTAGCCATCATTTTTCTCATCTCCAAGGCTACGCCTTATGCCTCACTCACTCATCACTCGCCATGCCCTATTTACGGAACTGCTGAATAAAGATTTAGTATTTACACAGTTTTTATTCCAAAAAATTTACCCTTTGCGTAGTATGTCCTTCTTGTTCGCACAAAGAGCGGTGAAGGCGTCGCGTAACAGACATACTTCGCGCTTCTTGCAGACGAGCGTGCGACACATCGGATCTGAAGTAGTAAAACATTTGGATATTTAAATAATTTCCATAACTCAGGAGGCGGTGAAGAAAACATGGCGAGGAAACCTGCAGGTGCCAGAAGAAATTATGACACGTCTAGATATATCCACCAACCCGCAGTAGAGCCGCGTAATAGATTACTCTCCTAAACTTTCTTTCTAATAGGAGAAGAGGCGTATGCCCAACCGTGGGATATGTACCTACAGATTGTACAGGTGTTATATATTTTTTTAATAACTCAAACGTTTCTGACAGTTTCGTAAGTATATGAACGGACCGTACATATAGGTACCGTAGATACGTACCTATCTTTTTGTCAGGAACTCTTCCGGCACATGCGGGCTTCATCACGACATTCGATTCCAACTTTGTCTTTGTGTTGGCAGTTCAAAATTAAGTGGTAGCTACTATCAACAATGTGCAAAATTGTTGAATTTGTTGAATATCGATCATTTTCACAAATTCGGTAGTTATACCTACCTACTGATTTTGTTGGTATTTAGGTACATGTATTACCGAATTTGTAATAAAATTGTACCGAATTACCTTAAATTAATTTATTACAAAATATAAATAAACTTGAGTTTCATCATAAAAGAGTACTTTAATATCTAAGTAATCTTTATGATGAAAGAGTACTTAAAATAGGTATCTATTTAATATTGGAAATAACTTTTTAAGTCATTCGCGCATCTCAAATAATTCTGGCTTAGCACAGAGTCGTGAAAGTTTTGAAATCTGAGCATGAAGCAAAATTTTATTAATTTTTTTTTGTTATTTAATCAGGTAAGATACCGCAGTCTCTATTGGTTGCGGGTTCGATTCCAGTCTTGTTTAATATGTATGTTTTGTTTAGTGTGCTAATAAAAATATGTATTTCCTGACGGTTAACGTATTGTAGGACTAACCACTATTATAGGTTTACTTATACCTAAATATTATATTAATTATTGTACAATAATATGAAGAACCATTTTCGAAAACAAATTCTAGAAAATAGCGTAATCGTGAAAGTGTAGGTAGTGTGGTTAAAAATGTCTCCCGAAGTGTAAATTTGTGGATCATAAAGACGTGTCGTGGAGTCACAGTTGAATGTATTTCTAGGTACTTACTTTCAGGATCGTAAACATATCTGCGAGGGCGGCGCGCATGCGTCAGCGGCGCCTCCTGCAACACACAGCTTCATTAATTAGAGTAAACACTTTACCCACCCCTACCACTTCTATATATAGTTCAGTCATGGCAAATATCGAATTTCAAGATGATTTGATAATATTATACAGCTTTACTTTGATTTACGTAACGTGAGACAAGTTCACGTTGTCTAAAATTACAGTTGTAAACCGATCGTATATAGTTGATTATAGCAACAGAGTAGGCAGGGGTAATGACGACCGCTGTAAAATTCAGTAAGTCATTATTCGCTCGCAAAGAACAAAGCTACGCATTTATTTTATTCTGTGAAACACACATTAGGGCGCTAATTCGATTGACACCAGAGGTCAAGGTGAACACACAGGTTCTTTACTAATGCAATTTTTCACAATATAAAATTACGACTAGGGATACAGTATTAAAATTTTATAATCATCTATATATATATGTACTCTATATATGTAATCATGTTTTATGTCGAAATGCATTTACAGAAGGAAAATTAGTGTGGATTGACGATTTGAAAATTGCTATTTCGCCGTATTCTAACTATTTCGTAGTTGCGAATAATAACGATCATAATACGTAACAAAAACGTGAAAGGGTCGACATCAACCGCACCCGCCCGGTACCATAAGATTCGAAACGGAGTCCTATAGGAAGTAGGTCGTCGTATAGAGGTCGTATGATGTCGGTAACGATAGAACTATGGCCGGAAGTGTACCGGGGTATCGTCGAACTCAAAGTCCTGGTCGAGGCGTCGCGGCGAAGCCGCGGCCAGCGTCAGCAGCGCAGCGGCCGCCGAGGCCCACAAGCTCGCGCGCATCTCGCAGCCGATCCGAGTGCACTCCGCGCGCCGCTCTCCGGGACACTGCCGCGCCGCCCGCCGCCCGCGACAACCACCCACGACTAACAAAGCCGATTTACGTACATTTTCTACCTACACTTTGCTGTGCTCTCAGAGGAATCTAAGATTTAATATTCTCAATTTTGACCAATTCTCTCTCAACAAACAATTGAACATATTTTACCCGTATCTATGTGTAAAGTAATAGTGAGTGCGAGTAAAAAAGATTAATATATCACATTCATAAGATTTGAGTAGTTTAAAAAATTCATTTTAATTGTAACGGTTAACAGCGATAGGGTAAAATATAAATTTTCAAATAGTTATGAATTTCTTAATAAATTAAACATTGATACAAAGAACGATGATCTTTGATAACAATCGGGCACATCTGCAAGCATTAACATTCTATGTCCCGAGGCTCGACCGGTATCCCGTGTCTCCGCGTCCCCTCTCCGCGGCGCGCGAGCCTTCGCCCCGGGCGAGCGGGACGGAGACTCCGGGAGAGGAGATGCGGGAGGATGAGGCGCGGGTCCGGCGTGCGGTACGTAGCAGTGTTGCCAACTTAGCGACTTCATCGCTAGAACTGGCCACTTTGAGATGAGTGCTAGCGACAAAATAAAATTTTTTGGTGTTTTCTAGCGAAAATGGTGGATTTAAGTTGAAATGGTATATTTACGATAGCCAAATGTAAATGTACTATCATCTAAGATAGGGATAGAAAGGTGTCGACTTTTTTTTAGCCGAAATTGTAGATATATCTAACATAGGGAAATGAGGTTTAGCAACTTTTTAATTTCAATCTGTCGACTTGAAGTGTCTACGAGTAGGCAACATTGGCGCGTAGGTACTGAACCCGCGCCGTGTCGGCAGTCGCGCGAGACCGGCCGGCGCGCCGCAGCGGCGCCACGGCGATCGATCCCTGCACCCACGCACGGCAAAACATTATATAAACCAATCAGCTGTCACTGCATCGGATTTTGCAAGCGCCTCCTATGCGCAGTTTACGTAACGTAGTCTGTTAAGCAAAGTATTATTTTACATCCGGATAGTTTAAAATTTGAAAAGATTTAGGTAGCACGACTCGGCTCAAGCTCAAGGGGCCGCGATCTCGTTTTCGCTTACGGAGGTTTTTCACTTACACGAGTTCCTCGCTTATAGAGAATCAGCAATTCCTGTCTAACTCGTAGATGTTAATAAAACTACACAAAAATGTTTACTAACTATCGACTAATCGACTTTAAAGAGAAAGATATCAATTTAATGAGTTAGTTCTTTTATGCATAATACGCATTATTCTAGGTATATCTAAAATTAAAAAATAAAACCGATCTGAGAATATTACATACATACACATCGAATTGATAATCTCCTTCTTTTTGAAGTCGATAAAAAAATTAAACTGATTTTGATGATAGTATCTACTTGTACCTAGGGTTGCTAGATAGAAACTTATCAAATCCGGGACAATTCTAGAAAAACCAGTGGCGGAACCCTATCATACAAATTTCATTCCAGCTAAAAAAAGGTCATCCATCATTTTTCTTTCGGATTCAACAATTCGGAACGGGACGAGAAATTCCGGGACAATCCTGGATTTACCGGCCATCTGGCAACCCTACTTGTACTCTGAGTATCTAATTAACTTACGATTTATAAGTTTCATGCGAAATATCAATGCGAAATTAGGTAAATAATTAAAACTATAGTACCTACCTACTTACTTGTTAGGAGCCCCTAAAAATTTATCATAGTATGATTTTTGCAGTTTGGATAACATTACTTCTATAGATATCTATTATCTACCTACGTACCAAAATGATAAACTGAATTATTTATGTAGTCATTAAAAAATAAACCAAAAGTCACATAATATTTACATACTTACTTTAAAAGTCCGTTACTTTTAAGAGTAGTAGTAATAGGGAAATCCGTACCTTTTAAATAGGTGTCAATGTCCTTAACTTTTACGAATATAAACCAATTTTATATATACATAATTTTAAGGATATCTAACAATGTGTCCCAAGTAGCAAGTGCAGCATTCATATTTTCATATAAGTACATGTACTTAATTAGATACAGCTACAAACTCGCAATAAGTTTTAGTTAGAGGCTCATACTCAGTTCATTCTTGGTTTTAGAAGCTTAAAATGACTGCACCAGGCAATTACTTTCATTCACAGAATTGAAATATCTCGCTTACCCAGTTCTCACTACTTAGGTTGGACTTTCAAATTATTCATTGTTATGTCTCAATTGTCCATGATTTGGGAATAGCATAAATTTAAAAAAAAACTGTTAAAATTACTTATTGTCGTTTAGTAAGTAACACTGGAACTTTTTCCGCTTTTTCCATTTATTTGTACGTACAAATCTACACTACGTTTTGGAGAAAAATATGCTAGATATTCAGTTCTCTATTTTTAAAATAGCGGTATGTCCCCACTCCTCAGAGTAGCGAATTGCCAGTAAAATAGGGTTACCATCCGTTCTAGTTTCCCCGGATTTGTCTGATTTTGTAGAGTGTATGGGCGGGATTTCTAAATGATGATCTCATAAAACCTATTTTGGGATAACGCTTGATTATGAGAAGATATGAAAGCTTATGTTTGTGTCTGAAATGTAACAAGGGCAGATAAGTGGTAGAGTTGCGACTTATATAAAATATGTTATTCCACAGCAGTCACTTTATTTACAGAAAACATTTATACATTTAATACGTTGTTTAGAAAATTTGCAAGACTTTATATACATACTTAGTCGTGATAAAATAGCAGAATAGATTGTCAGTAGGAGGAATCGACACAAATAACAAGGCAGTTTATAAAAATACGTATATAATTTACTCTTACGCTAACTAAAATAAGTTAACAACAAAATCGTAACGTCCGTTCGTACGAACAGCAAACAGTTAAAATCGGAACTAAATCACACACGGGAAGGTACGGCGACTCTCGCAAATGCAGTTGTTCAACGTCTTCGGCGCATTACAGGTTCGACACGAAGTGCCACTTGTCCACTGCGAATAGAAATGGTAACGATTTGTCATCATTGTCTTTATATTTCACAGACATACATGTGTCAAATGTGTATGGCCTTCAGGAAATGAGATTGGAAATAGCATTACAAATGAATTATCTAGAAGTATTTAAACTTAGCCCACTAACGAATTTTTTTTTGCGACTTAATCATCAGTCGGAAAAAAACATATTTTTTATGTATTATACAAAATTACACAGATGTATACAAAGTGCAGATAAGAATAAAACATCTTCGGTTTAAGAGCTATCGTACCTATACTCTGTATTATAAAGAGGAAATATTTGTATGTATGTCACTAATAAACTTAAAATTACTGGATCGATTTCAACCTTTGTATGTATAGTCGTTTGTTAGTAGTTGTCGTCGTATGTTAAATAACAAATGGAGTGCGAGCACGTATAAAGCGTACACAGACATACGTGTATAAGAGTATCTGTGGGTGAGTGTGTGAGTGATTAGGCGGGAGACTGAGTGGGAGTGTGACAGAGCTAGTGGGTGTGTGGGCTCACCGGTAGCGGGCAGCGACTGCGGCAGCGCGGCGGGCGGCGCGCCGGCCAGCACGCGCGCCGCCTCCGAGCGCTCCACGCGCGCCGCGCTGCGCTCCACCGTCACGTTCATCCTGCGGGGCACAGCTCATATACTACATACATTACTTTACATTGGATTTTTTTTGGTATAATTGCATATTTCATAGAATGGAGGGAGTGACCACAGGAGAAATGATGACCCTCTCTCCCCTTAAAACCTTGCACGTGAAATTGAAAAAATCTTATAGGAGATAAGTCAATAATAATAAATTGTACATCATTATTGTTAGCAGTGTTATGATCATTTTTGTTATGACGTCAATTGTGAACACTGTACGATCAGTGGCCAGGCAGTTATTCAAGTTTGAATATGTGATTATTTTCGGTAAAAAAGGCAACAAAACAGATTCACCGGATGATGATAAACCAATTATAATGTATTAAAATATATTCATATATTACAAACAATAACGGCTAAATTAAAGCAAGTTTAAACGCTTTAGGAACGTGCACACGTTTCTTCCAAATCTTTGAGTAATACAAAACGGGTGGAAGTGGAACGTGAGAAATAATGCGCTGCGTTAGCCATATGTGACTGGCTAAAAAAATCATTTATTTCAATTACTTATTTAAATTATGTATTTTAGGTATGTTATATCTAGAAAGGTTTGTACAATTTAATGTGTAAGCTGCAAGTTGGCTTGGCGGTTAATATGTTAAAAGTAAAAAAGAAAAATATGTAGGTATAGAACTTATGTGTAATCTTACTGCCTGGGAGAGACAGGATTATACGATCATACTGCTCGTATTAGATAAGATAGGATAAAGAGTGATGTCGAAGATGTCAAGATATTAAGAAGTCAGAAGTCACATATCTATAGCGTCATTAGTGAAATTACCGTTACCTTATCTCTTATTATGTTAATCAGAATAATCACATTATCTTACAAAAACAATAGGTATTGTTTGCCACTGCCAGCTCTCATTTAATATTGAACAAAAACTGGATTTGAATATTTAAATTATATATCCACTTTCATTTTATATGAATGCAGCTACGGAGTTTATAGCCATTCCTTATCGGTTTGGTCACCTTCGGCGGCGTTTAGCTGTAGGGGAGAGCGGGGCTGAAAGTGCCGATTTAGACAAATCCTTATAAGATTCGAATAAGACAGTTATTATGTCTGAAAGTAGTGGTTCATCCTAAGCCAAATTTAATGTATAATACGAATTTATCAACAGATTCGGCACATTTTTAATAGTTTTTAAGAAAAAGTTATTTTTTCATGCAGCGGCGGCAAGGCACTACCAACCCCACTTTGGGGCAAGTTGTGCCATAGCTGAGGTTGGTTGTGCCGTTGATAATGCGAGGTGTTTTACATGAGTGAAAATTAATTTAGAATTTAAAACACATCAATCTTATAATAATATATTTATTCGTTATACTTTTTACTATAAATCAATAGTTTTTAAAGTTTAGTTTTTTAGGATACTAAGTATTATAAATTATTTAAAACATAAAAGCATATTGAATGAGATCAATTACTGAAAATATCAGTCTCTAAGGACTTTATTACAAAAATAATAAAGATTACTCTTAAATTATAAAGTAATAGAGATTTTTCAGAGTTATTATATTATTAATCAGTCTCGAGACTTTTTAATAAATAACAAAATATATCAAAACCCAGTTTTATCTAGAAGACTGATCAGAATAGCAATTAGGACATACAAATGCTAGGTTTTCTTCATCTTCAATACATTGCAAATGGGTCCAATTCTTACATTCTCTGCATTCAATCCATTTTTCTCCAGGGGCAGAGTTAGAATAGGCTTCACAACATATGATACAGTACCATTACTGTTCGTCATTAATACTATTTTCTTAGCGGGTTTCTTTGTCGCTAGGTTTTTTTGGTGACGTTTGCTTGCACTGGTACCCAAGTTGTCGTACTTCTTCCTGTAGAAGACCGAAGTAAATAGAAGCGCTTTTTATGTACTTGGACAATAGTGCCTCTTGTCCCTCATTAAACACTAATCTCGATTTCTAACCAAGCGCAAGAGTAAGTCCACTTTTAAATTTTTTGACATAGCGTTGTAGTGCTGTGCAAATTTGTAATTCACGTGCAACAATTTTTAATTTAAGTCCAGCCTTGATGACTGTATTAGCATCCCCTTATAAAAGATCCTGAAATGTAGTTATTCTTTGAGTTTTCCGCTTGTATATCCTCATTCTATTAAAATAAATGAAGTATAAAGTATCATGCCAAAAAGTACTTCATTTCTTTCATAAGTCCTCGCGTAAATATAAACAATATTAAAACAATAAGGTTAGTTGCTTAGAGGTTTTTGTGCCGGCACAAACAGCCCCACATGAGCGGCACATTTTACCCCGTTTATGTGAGTGTGATATTTTGTCTCACATATAAATAGCACTCTTCTCAAAGCAATAAAATTACTATGCATAACAATCTAGGATAAAAAACAAATATTTTACTTAAACTTTCATATTAAAAGCACGAAAAATGCGAGCTTGCGGAAAAGAAAGAGAAGAAAGAAAGAGAAGTGCAGAAATATTTACTTATGTAGCGCTGGAGAACCCTCACATGCTCTGCTACTTAGTCCACGTTGCTGATGCAACTGAATTGGCAGCCATGTATGCCCGACTGTTAGACAAGACTCGACACAATACAATCGTATATCTAACTCTTTCTGTTTTCGAGATAACCAGTAACCGTGTAAACTTAATTTTTTGTATACTGAAAATATTGGAAAAGATATTGTGGTTATTCTGTAATAATCCCTCTAAAAGTGGTGTTTACGAGTAAACTCTTACAAATAAAAATCATAAGTATTATAAAGTAAAAAATGCTATAATTGATGGTTCGGCTTTTTTATATTGAGGGGCCCCATCCGAAAAATTTTGCCACGGGCCTCGAACGGTGTAGTTACGCCACTGCGAATGTAGGTATTACCTACTGAAGTCGACTTTAGGTTAGTCCTTCTTTTTGCTGAATTCCGACTTATTAAAAATAAAAACAAGGTGTTAGTGTCGCTTGTTATATAATTACGTAACATCTTAAAG
>DVXP01003045.1:0-11822 GCA_018235645.1 Junonia grisea
AGCAAAGCCGCGGACAGACAGACAGACGGACATGGCGAAACTATAAGGGTTCCGTTTTTACTACGGAACCCTAAAAAGTTTCCCAAATCGACAATATGTCTATATGTTTTTTTTTTTGACAGTTTGGTATAATTCTTTCGTTTTTGTCCGGTAGTACGTGTCTCCAAATCGATCTTATACAAATATTTTCAAAAACAGCTTTGTATTTATTTACGGGTACCACAGACATAAGCAAGCAAATTCACCGTAAAAGCGAATAGCTATACAAGGGAAAGTCCGAGTGGTGGACGCTTAAGGATTTTAGATTATAAAGTAGAAACTTCTTTGACAAATCCAATTTTATCAAAAAAATTTACAAATCATCAAATATTAAAATAAAAAATAATAACAAAAGTGCATCTTCTTTGTTAATATAATAAATAAAAACTTGTAACAAATGATATTACTGAAAGTGATGCTTTGTACCACCGGCATCGAGTTTCTGTCTGATAACATTAAAACATCCTGCTTTGATCACATTTAAACATTATTTTCACTTTTCTCTTTTGTTTATTTTCAATTTTTTTCATAATCTTGCTGTTCTCTCCGTCTACCATTCTCTTCTGTTGTTTTTATAATGTTTCCCCCATTTCTTTTTGTTATTAGTGGTCGTGGTCTCTTCATCTCTGCTTCCTAGATTTTTTTCCGGGATTTACTAGGATGTGCTTTTTTATTATAGTCTAGATATTGATAGGTTACTGACAACCGTGACCGACTACTTAATGTGTTCTCCTAGGCATTGTGGGGAAATCCATTAGAACCAGACCTAGGAACAAATGTTTATACAAATACATTCATCCGCCCCAAATCAAACCCGCGTCCAGCTGGTTTATGACACATTCAGCACTACTACACCATAACGGTAATCCCTCATGTATTCCGTAGCAATTTTTGGAGGTGATGATTAAATTTGAAAACGATGAAGATTACGTCATAGTATTAGACCGGCAGATAACGACAGATTTGGGAAAGTAATTTTAGTCAGTCTGCTTCTTTGTATATACAAAACATAGCTTATTTCCAACTCTTAATGCGTAAGCGTTGGCGATACTAGGTGAGATAACGTTTGCAAAATAAATTGCAAATCGTTCAGAAAATGATTGTTTATTTTAAAGTTACTCAGTCTGCGGTTTTTTTTAAATTAAAAAATGCATTAAAATATTGGTATAAATTTATTGGCAGATGGTTTCCGGTAGTATATATCTTTTTACGCTGTATTGTAATGGTTAGTGTGTCCCCCACACTTGACTCTAAGAAAAATACCCCCCTCTACCCACTAAACCGCTGCTTCTAAAAAAGTGAAAAAATTCACGACAGTAGTACATATAATGAATTAAAAGCAAAATTGTCACGGGTATGTAGGCTTTTATAGTTAACGACTTATAGTCGAAAAAATATTTCGCCGAAATTTTATTGAAAATTATTAAGATAAACATGTTCATTGTTACGAAATAAGTTACTTTTAAAGATTAGGTAAATAAATGACCGTATATTATGATGGAAACTACGGAACCCTTTATGCGCGTGGCTCGACATGCACTTGGCCAATTATTAAATCTTAAATTAAATAATGACTTTTCATATTTATTTTATTTAATACAATAATGTTGTTTTTTTTACATATCAATGGATATCAAGGTGTCCATTGTTAAGTGCCGTCCAGCCTCCAGCGCTACCGGACTTCTCCCTAAGATTATAATATGTGGACACAAAATGCATTAATATAATATGTACTGGCCCTAATAAATACATATAAGATATTTAAATTTGTTTCATAAATCTTCGTTGAAATTCTATCACTACGCAAATTTTTTTCTGACTATTTTGAGATTTTGATATCATTTGCTAGATAAAAAAAAAACCAAATTGCTTAGTAAAATAATTAAGAAGACATAAAATCAGTAGAAACTGATACATTGAATGGTGAATAGGGTACTCGTAGGGTAGTGTATAATGTTATAATGGTTTTAACCAAAATTAGAACTAAAATAAAAAAGGAAGGTATGTAATATGCACTAGCAGACAACCCCGGCTTCTTATTGGTATTTCTATCTTTTTTTTAATAATCTATGTTCACCGGAGATAGTGTGTGGCATCCCAAGAGTGAAAGATTTTTTTAAATCGGTTTAGTAGTTTTGGAGCCTATTCAATTCAAACAAACAATAATTTTTTTCCTGTTTATAATATTAGTATAGCTTGAGTTAAAAATGGAAAGAATCGAGTCACTAGAACTAGTCCTACTTGTATAATTATATATTTTGACTATTCAAAAATCTTTGTGAAAGTTTACATGACAAAACTATAAACTTCATTTATTTTCTAACCTCTTTTTGAATTATTTACATGACCTCATAGGTTTCACGTCTGCATTTAAAAAAAACATGGCAACTATTATCACGTTTTTATATATAAATATAACAGAGTATAGCTACATTCGATGATTTATTATCTTACATTTTTTTTTAATTTGAACAAGGTATAATATCACTAAATACCTACTTCGGTAAATTTTAAGAGCCGTCTAGTTTTATAATTTATTCATTCGATCAACAAACAGGCTTAACATAGAAATATTTTCCGGAAAGACGACGTTGTGAAATAGGTATTTGAAATATTAGCATAACGTTTAGATAGCAATAAAGTTGTTTTGCATCAGTTTGAAGTTTACTCATTAGTCATGGGGCGACGTCTTCTGCGTAAGTCAATGTCAGGGCGTGTCAAGGAACGATCATTACACAATTTGAGCAATCCACATACACGTGTGTTTGAATCGTGAATAGTTGCGTTGTCTTAATATTACGTGCAATCCTCTCAACAGGGTGTCTTTGTAGCGCTCACGCATGTTACCCACGAACAACATTTCACGTGTGCTCTTGACGTAAATACAACATCTTCTTGATAATAACCAGTACATATTATAACAGCATAATACTTCCTAATGATAATATGCATTAAACTAGCTAGTCGTTATTCATAGATCGAGAAATTACGATTATGAGATAAACAAATATTTATTCATATATTTTTTAGAGGATGGCGGAAACAATGCAACCGTGACCGTGTGATTTTATGTTATAGATTCATTATGAAGAGATAAATAATTCATAGATTTGAGACCCTGAATTGCGAATCGTGGACATCGATATCGCACAGCGGATTGAATGCAAATGCTGGCCTATTAAATCTGGGGCCACTTTGAGTACCAACTTGTTAACAAGAAGAGTTATTAGATTTTTTTACAAGTGATCAAGGTTGTATTTAGATTTTATTATTTTGTCGAGTTCCGGGTTGAAATTTTTTAAATCAACTAGGTTTATATCGCTTATGTCGCTTATGTCTATTATGTATTATTTATAAATTTCAAATTTGCGAATTGTAACGTCATTGTAATAATTAGAAAAAAAAGTAAAAAATTTAAATTATAATTGGAATACTCAAAAGCACTTTAATTAATTGATTTACAGAAATCTACATTAGACTATACCTTAAATAACTTCTTAACCGACCTTAAAAAAAAAACCAAAAGGCCAAAAATATTTTTTTCTACTAGTTCTGTGAAATTTCAATTTTTTAAATTCTTATTTATATTTTCAATGACTAATAAAAATAATTTAAATTATACATTTTGTAATAAAAATAGTAGTCCAAAAGGTTTTATAAGCTCCATTACGGTTAATAAACATAATAAAGTAATGGACAAAAGGGTCAAAACCCCTCAATAAGCCCAAACTACCAACTAAGTACCCTAAGAGCCCATTCCCACTCGTCGTGTGTCGGATCCGAATTTTGATCGGATGTCGGCGTTTCTATATATATCTACGATTTTTAATCGGACGACAAGTGTGAATAGCTTCATATAAAATGTTCTGCCATCTGCCATCACTGGAACATGGATTAAAATCCGGATCCGGAAGAGCCCATTCCCAGTTGTCGTGTGTCGTACACGACAATTGGGAATGGGCTCTTAGGGTACATTTCTAAATTAACAACTAAACGAACAATGTCGGGGGAATGTTCGTTCTAGCCCCATTTAGTTATAATTATTCTTTTAGTGTAAACAAGCATAAGCATAGACCATAGAACGTTCTTTCGTTATTCTGTCTGATACAAAAATATTCTTAGAAAGTTTTTAGAATGCTCGCTTTGTGTTACATACAAGCATAATCTTACAGGTTTCTTCCCACTGCTTTGCTTAACCGCCGTGCACAAGAGCAGATCGACTTTCAATAAAAAGAATTTGCTGGAAAACCCAAATGTTATTAAACTTTGTGAATTTTCTTATCCTTTAATATTGTCTTTATTTCTAAGAATACAAGTAACGTAGGTATAAGGAATCGTTAATGTAATTTATTTCAAGACACTATCGATTTACATATTAGAAAATAACTAAATGTAAAATCATAGCAGGAAAATCATAAGTTTAAACTTGAGTTCCATAACATTTTTATGTATTTGTCACATAAAATATTATTTATCATTTTAATATTCTGATTTGTAGCAAGTTATTAAAATTAATATAATAATAACAAGGGCAGCTAATTAGCTAAGTATCCTATTTGAAGGTGAACTAAATTATAAACGGTCACTCGACGGCATTGATTGCACTCGTCACGTTAACTTTTTAACCTTTATTTATGTCACGTCATGTGATGCGCAATAAAAGCTTATCCATGACCAAATATAATCATTTGATGTAAAGGGTGGCTAAGATGTATCTCCTCCAAAAAATCTAGTCCCTAAAAACGATATTTAAATAATTGTTAACTCCAAGATTTTTCCAGCATCTCGTCGCGTATCTTTAGGAAAGAAAACGTACCTACATCATATGTATGTCGCAGTCATCTTGTTGAATCCTTTATTTAATTGAAACAGTAACGCATTCATTGAATGACGACATTTAATTCAATGACTAGGCCGAATGTTAATGGAACAAACGTCACTCAACGTATAACTAGTTAGCTGATTGAAACATAGCCCTTTCAATATAGCGGACGTAATCAGTCGGGTTATTGAATTTTAGTTTTTTGACGATTACGTAAAAATGCTTCAAAATGCGTAAATTTCGCTTAAACCTCATAAATACTCGTCATATATTATTTCTTAAGAAAACCCGAATCAGTAAACCCCGACTGTATGCGATACTTGTTTGTCCCACCCCTATGGTGTTTTTGTAAGCCGGAGGCGCAGAGGAGGAAGGCGGTGAGGTTGCTCATCCCGCAGCGCCGGAGACGTTCCAGAGCGAGTTTTTATTTAAAAATGTATGTGACGGGTAAGTATTAGATTTTTTACTTCATATTAATGCATTTTTACTCCTAATAAAGTCAGCTATAACCCATTCAACGACTACGGTAAATGACGTTTAGTCAAGTTTTTAAACGTTACATTTAGTCACTCAATTAAATGTAGTCATTCAATGAATGCGCTAGTGAATCAATTAAGTAGCTGATTTAACCAGATGACGGCGACATGTACATGATGTTTCCTCGGGAGTAGCTTAGTCCAACGTTACTCTTGCGACATTCTTATTCTATCTATTAATCATGACATCAAAGCAAAACAAGCAAATAAAATAACAAATTCAACTACAGTAGTTTCAACTAGATAACTAGTGTATCGTATCAAATCGTAGCGTTTTGTTTTATTTATTTTGAAAGGTTTTATTTTTCGGCCATTTTCAATCGACTTCAAAAAGAAGGAGAGTATCAATTTTATGTGTATGTAGGTATGTTTGTATATTTGTATGTTTTTTCCACTCATATCTCCTAAACTATTGGTCCGATTTTGATAATACTTTTTTATTAGCTTACATTTTTTTCAACTTAAGGTATGGTATAAGTTTCATCTAAATCGGTTCAGTATATGTCCAGTTTTGGAATAAAATGTGTGTGAGTAACGACCTAATTTATTAGCAGTGAGGATAAAAAACTTGAGAAAATTTTAGTGAAACAGTATTTATGTTGAAAACTAAAAATCGCGAATTAAAAAAAAAATAAAAAATTTTAACCGACATCAAAAATAGAAAATTAACTAAAAAATATGAAATATAACTTTTTGAGGTCGGTGTATGTAAACTTGTAGGATTAACACACCGACCGATATTATTATTATTGTTGATACACAATATAGAAACAAATTAACAAGATAACATTTAACGAGAAAAATCGATTTCAATTTTTATTTACATGAAACCATTTGCAAATCGACGAAGACAAATATTAATGACAATTTGCCATTTGTATTTTGTATTGCAACCTTCCAATAAATTACATTTAATTTGTACATGTATTATATTTGTTTGTAAAAAAAACGTTTAGTTAAAATTTTCCTACGCAATTAAATTAGCTATATGAATCTATAATACCTATATAATTTTTAAGACCTGGCCTAGGTCACATACATTTCTAAAACATCTCCTTTGACTCGTTATTGCTAAAATAAAAAAATAATATAACAAAAAAGTAACTTTAAAAATAAACTAAGAAGCGGAAAATATTTTTTCTACATTTTGCCTAAATTAGCATAATTCTAGTAGAGTCGCCAAATGACGACTCAAAACATTGTGTCAAATTAATTGTTATCATTTATACCTAATTAAAGTGCCTGTAGAACTTTGATAGCATTGTTGCATATTATTGCGTTTGCCTTTGCAATTGTATTGTTATTTTACGATAGATGGCGCTGTTTACTCATCTATATGACTATTGGTAATTTGGTATATAAAACAGCTATATTTATTTATTAAAACAATATAAATCAAGTTATTGATCTAAAAGAAAATGCCCATACTTTTACTTTTACAGTTGTTTTTTGAGAGATTTGCTTTTTTAAAATAAAATAAAAATGTAAGCGCCTGATTACTTATTGGCGGCAAATACTATAACCATTAACATATGCTTAAATATAATAAAGGATTTCATTTTGAAATATGGCAATTGATTAGTTTTATTACTTAAATGTTATACTTAAAAAAATATTTGGAACCTACTTCGAAAGTATTGTTAATAAAATACTTTGCATGCATTTAGCATTTAGTCTGATTTTAATTACTTTGTAGGTTGTTTTGTTTTTTTATACAAAAAATCTGTTTTAATATATTCATTAAAGCGTTAAATAAAAAAATACCTATTGCCTGTTAGCAATACCGACAGAAAAGTTTTCTTTGGCACTGAAAATTTTTACTCATATTATTGAACACTTGACAATTAAAATTTGAGAACCTGTAGAAATGTATAAAGCAAATAACACACGCTACATATTTAATACATTTTACGACTTGGAGGTAGTATTGAATAAAGAATATTAATTTTTATTTTAATGCTTTTTGCTTTATTGTACAATACAATCAAGCGTGGTCCTAGAGGGGGGGTCACAGCCCCCCCCCCCCAAACCATGCATGTCATATACAAAATCCTTCGTGACAAAGTAAATATTCGGATAGAACACGTCAAAATCTCAAATTTTCAAAATTCACGGAAACATTCTAAGTGATTTATATGAAATAGTACTAAATAACTGCACTATAAAGTCTAGTATTTTATATGTGACCCCCCCCCCCCAAAACGAGTGACCCTCCCCAAAATTTCAAGCTGCGACTGCGCCTGAGTGGCCATACTCCAGAGTAGTATCGCCCCGTATGATTACTATTTTTTTATCTTATGTATAAGCCTTATAGAACCCCCCATTTAAATATCCGCAGTTAAGTATCGAACACCCTATATATTTACTAAATAATTGTTTCAACCTGTAACACACAAGTATACCTGTTCCGAGGCGCAGTTGAGGTCCCTGGTGAGCTGCGCGGCCCGCTCGCGCGCCTTCTGCAGCTCGCGGCGCAGCGCGCCCGCCTCCGCCTCCGCCGCCGCGCGCCGCGACCGGCACCACTCGCTCTCGCACTCGCCGCTGCGAACACGACACACGGGTTACACTCGGAACGATTCATGAACTACTTGTCGAGGGTCACAATCCGAACGACTAAGGGACTCGCCGTCCATGACGACTTTTTGAAAAAACGTTGATGAGTCTCAGGTTTGTTGCATTTTATTGTCACGCATTTTAGTAACACTGTCGGAGCGCACTCATTCCGTAATGTATGAGGTTAGTAGTTGTTTTAATTTTTAGCACCGTTCAGAAACGCGTGCTGTCTGACAGAGCTGTTGAACCTTTCGCGACGGAACGTACGATACTCGTTTCATAGTGCATTTCAAACGTGCGTTATTTAGCAACGCCCAAATCAACGGCACGTTTTATAGCATAAAGCCTTGAAATATAAGAAACTTTTCAAACCAAAGTAATTATTAGCATAAACAAATTGTCCCCATTTCAAGTATCAGTAAGTATCCGCAGTGGCACAGCTAGTGTACCTGGTCGGTCGCGGCGTGTGTCGCGCGCGCAGCAGCTGGTGCTCGGCCGCGGCGCGCGCGCGCCTCTCCTCGCTCAGCCGACGCTCCAGCGCCGTGCGCTCGCTGCGAAACAACAAACAACGCTATTTAGATCGTTACTCACGAGTTACAATTACTATATAATACGCACGTACACACATACACCACGTGCGCACTTTTGCGTGTACATATACGCATTCTCACGTAGGCACGTATGTGTACGCACTAAGAAAACATACAAGATTTTAACTCCCTTCCTCGATGATCGTCCCCCCTTCTTTATAATTTTATTATAATGTATAACAAATATGAATTTAAATGACTTATTTAGATTTCGACTCTAAATTTGATTCGAGATAGTTTTTTAAAGTTCCGACTCTAAATGAACATTGTGACCAAGTGTAGTACATTACAAAACCCCTCCTGTCACCCTACATACCAGTCACATGGTATAGTCCCGCTCCCCTATGTATCTGACGCACCTGTGCTGCACCATGGCGCGCCTCCTGGCGTCCGCCTCCGCGCCGCGCGCCGCCGCCAGCTCGCTGCGCGCGCGCCGCAGCTCCTCCGCCAGCTCGCGGGACGAACGCTAACATAAACATATTACGCATTATATTTTCATATATTTATATGTAATAATAGTACACTATTCATAATACTACATAGTATGAATAGTGTAATAGCGAAACTCGGTAAAGTGGGACCTGGATATGGATGGTTTCTGTTGTGGTCCGAAGCGAACCCCTGTATCTGGGATTCGTTCTTACGATTTATTATCTTCAGCTCTTGTATGCATAAACCTCTTTTTTTTACTTACTTATTCTAAATAACCTGTATTCTAATATCTATTGTATGACCATCCCTCTTGTTATATGGAGTGAAACCTCTGTGAGACAGATATCATTGATATGATAGTAACACTAAATAAGCATAAAATTACAGGTCCTTGCTCCCACTTAACCAAGTTTCAGTGTATTTATATATATTATAATTTATATTACACACTTCTCTTACACAGGTGAATCATTAAAATGACCTACACTTTTCATTTTACAACTTAACAAACTTGTTAAATGTCCAAAAATTGTATTTTGAAAATTTTTGAATGCATTATTTATCAATAAAATAACTTCTGTTGATAAAATTAATTAGGTCTACTAGTTTTTTAATTGTTGCTATCATTCTTAATGAATCAGTCTGTATAGTGGATTCTACTATTGGCTTTGAGCCAATACAAACACTTAACTCGATTTTCTACTTTAAATGATTATCCAAGCATTTTATAACTACAAAACTGTTACTTGCAAAGTAAGTAGACAACCTAATTTCAATGATCTTAAGTTAGTGTAGTTAACAAAATACTTGAATAACATGTTAGTACTTCATCAAAAATCATTGAAACCTCCCGCCCAAAAGCATTGTCATCTTCTTGTTAGAATGTAATAGCCCGAAAACATACACAACTATTTAAAGTCACTAAAGTAAGCACATACTTAAATATATAGTAGAATAATAATTTACTTACTACACCAATTGTTAACGAACCTTGAACCGATATAGCTAATTTGTTTATTAAAGCCTTAAGTTAGTAAAGCATTCACCCTTACACACCTAACACAAATGTTAGCGGATAAGGGCGACTTACCGCCAGAGGGCCCCTCTAGTCGTCTGCCTTCCGGTCAACCCATTAAAAAAAGAAAAAAAAAACAAAACTCACCATTTCCTTTTCCCTCTGTTCGCGTTCCCTGTCGCGCTCCCTATTCTCCCTCTCCCTTTCTTCTCTCCTCTCTTTTTCCCTCTCTCTCTCTTTATGACTATTACTATCTTTATTATTCTTTACAATTTCTTTTGTACTTTCTACTTCTTTTTCTTTAACTAATATTTCTTTTGCTGAAATAATAAAAGGAATATAATGTGTATTTTTTTTAATGAATGCAGAAAGGCAGACGAGCAGATGTGCCACCTGATGGTGAGAGGTTACCGTATCGGTAATATCAGGGGCTTTGATCACCGCACATTGCCAATTCACTGCAGAGCTATCTATTTGATACTACTTCATCTAATAACGCATATGAATATGCCTACTACTTTTGTCTATGAATTTTTTCATCCTTACTTCATGAATAGATGCTTTGGCCCAAAATTGTCCCATAAAAATATGTATCAGGGCCAATTCACACCCAATTCGGCGTGATTCGGCGTAGCGATGGTGATGTTTTGTATGAATCTATATGGATATATCGAATGCATTTTGCATGGACACTATTATGATAATCCATACGATCTAGTGTAATATTGCAAGTTCAATGGATGGAGTTCCTAATAGTTTAATTTTATTATTAATATAAAATACTCAACTAATAAATGTAACGTATAAACATACTTAATTAACTTTTTTTACTTAACAGTATCTCTATGCATTAACTTTTGAGCCGAGTACTCACACATGAGTTGTAACCGTAACCATATTAGGTTACTGTTCATACATTTTGAGCCAGAAATAGAAGTATATTTTTTAAATTAAATAAGCAGCCAAACAAGAGTGTTTCACGTGGTGATAAATGATTTACAGCTTATAAACGTTTGTAGCACCTTTATGTGTTGCCAGCTGATAAGGAATAAGGGATAATAGAAAGTAACAAGGAAAGGTATGGAAATATTAGACTTAGATGTAAATGCCACTTTAGTGTACACCACTTATACGAAAGAAAAAGATGGATGAAAAAAATTATGTAACGTTTTAACTATCAGAATACATAATTAAAGTGTATTTGTTGTGATTAATAGGAAAATAACGATTTTCGTACTGACGTGAAACCAAGATTTTGCTTTGAATGGAGGGTATAATTCTGATGGGAGAGAAGGAATTTCCACATAGTTAAATGCACGTTTTTTTTCGATAGCATGTTTGGGTCTAGGGTGGCAGATTCATATTGCTTCCACAGATGTAAAGAAAAATCATCAATATCATAGACAAAAATTAGCCCCACATTGTGAATCTCAACTACAATTATTGTTGACGATAATTATTACAGTTACATCTTGCTAGTGAGTATCCGGCTTTATGTTCTCACTGAACAAACATTGATTTATGATGACTTATGATTAATTTATAATATTTAAGGCCATAATTTCAAATGGTAAATTTTTTTAAGCAAACTTTAAATCTCTTCAATATTAGGTAACGCAATTTAGGGCGACGGACGTAATAATATAATAGTGATTTTTCGATATATTTTTTTTTATTATTGTTAATGTTATGTTAATGACCATTTTCACCCAAAATAGTTTAGTATATACTAGCTGTTACCCGCGGCTTCGCTCGCGCTTGTTCAGGTTTATAATATAAATCTAAAAAATAAGAATAATTTCCCCCGTTTTTTCCACATTTTCCTCTGTTTCTTC
>DVXP01003046.1:0-11822 GCA_018235645.1 Junonia grisea
CAGCCAAAACGTTCATGTAACGCCTTTAACGAGACACTCCAGCTCTTAACAATGCCAACCAACTGAAGCGGCCATTAGTTTAAAAACGAACTAAAACACTTTACGTAACCTAACTACTATCTATGTACTAATGACTGTTAAAAATATTAAGCACCTGTCTCTGATTTCGAGATAGTTGAATTTCGAATTAATTGAACTTTTCTACAGGCAGTTTGCAGGTTGCCAAAACTTGAGAACTCTTTTAAATGAAGTATTTTGTCTGACCTGACCTTAAATATTTCCGGAAGCATGTTACGGACCGTCGGCAACAATGTTATAAATATACGTACAAATTGTTAATTTAAGAATCTATACTCGGTACATCGTCCAGTAGATACCAATAGACACCAGAAAATAAATAAAGGCCAGCAACAAATTTTGTATCTAATCTGGTGTTACAAATATCCATGGACGGCAGTATTCACTGACCATAAGTTGATGTGTCTTTCGCCCCCTATCCTATGGAAAAATATTTACGAATTTGACAGATTGCTGCTTGGAATCAGAGCACGCAATACCTTACCTATTTCCCCATTTTTAATTTTTAATTCAATATTAACACAAGACAATGCACATAAAGAGACAAAACATTTAAAAAATATATTAGCATTATTTATAACAGAAACGAAATCAGTAAATGAGAAATAATCAAAATAAAAGAAACAAACGGGCAGCGTGCAGCGGCGCGGCAAACGTCGTTAGGCGCGAGTTCCGTCAAAAATACGACTAATTTTAATTGCAAGGCTGATGGAGTCGGCCATTATCACGTTATTCCGCTCCCCGTCACCCCCCAGTTTTATTGTTAATACAGTGATTTTTACTATAATAACTATGGAAAATATAATATTTTTCCAGTTAGATTAAGACCTGAAGAAGGTTGAATAGTTTACACTTAAACACTGAATTACTGTTAAAGCTACAAGTATGGTACAAAAGTATGATAAATTGAAGTAAATATAGAAGAGCCAGATTTGTAAGAAATCGCGATTTTAGTGATTACGACTAATTTTAATTGCAAGACTGATGGAGTCGTCCATTATCACGTTATTCCGCTGCCTGCCGCCCCCAGCTTGTTTCCTAGTTACGATACTGATTTTTACTACAATTGCCTAGGGATAATATACATTCGTTTACGTAAGTTAGATAAGACACGAAGTAGAATGTCAATCATTGTGGTTAGAAACTATGATTATAATTTAACAATATATCAAGACCGAAAAATATTACATTTATAAGTAATTAATTATAATGGAATTTTTTCTTAGCGTGAATTAGCTATGTACTGTAGTGATATTAGGTATGTGTACATGTATGCTATGCATCATGAAAGTAGAAACAAAAACAATAAAAATTACTATACTTAACAATATAAGGAATTAAAATAAACTGTACTAGCTATAACATTGCAAGGAAAACCTTGTCTATGGTAAACAAATCATAGAATAATAAATTAATAAGCGATCTCTTAGATCTAAGATCTGTACTTTTGTTTTAAAATTAAAAATATCTATATCTAACTCATCCTAATTTTGATTTAACTTTTTTCCAACTTTAACTTAGAGGGATAATAAACTTTAAAGTACGCTCTGCAAGCTTCTGACAAAAATCATTTACGCATATTTACTATATATGTTTTCTATTAATCATACCATTACCATTTTTGGAAAGAATAGAAAACCATATATGTTTTCTATTAATAATACCATTCTTTTAAAATAGCCCCCACAAATGAAAAGTAAAACAAATAAACTTATTCATCCCGAGCCGGGAATCAAACGGATTGCAGATTGGTTTGGGGATCACCGAACAATATGTCCCCGGGATTGCCGCTGATTCGATTTGCGGGATAATCCGGGACTCGGATGTCTCAAAATGTGGAGACAAAATTTTGTTTTAGTTTATAAAGCTATTTACGTTATGAAATTTAAAGGCAAGTACCTGTGGTCTTAAAAAATATGATAGATTATTATCGTAAATAGAGTTAAAATGGATAAAAATATGAGTTTTTACTTGTTTCTTTGTTTTACAACTATCATCATCTTTTCTTTTTGTTGACGCAGGGTAAATCTTCATAGATACCCGACTCCTGGGGGGGATGTCGGGTTATGTGACATTGCACTCACTAAAACCCTCTGCGATGGCCGCCACAGCACGGAAAACGGAGAGGCAGGATTGCTTTCGCAGCACGTCCGCGGCCTCTCCCGTGCGTTGCTCCGCTCGTGGCTTGCGGAGCCCTTCTCAGGAGGAACTACCATCGTCTTAATGTTCCATCACCACTAATTTATTTCGATAGAACCTATCTATAGCTTATTAACTCCTCCAATATTAGTACAGGTTAATAAAACTTCTATTTTGGCACATTTTACAGGACAATGAAATGATGTTTAAATAAAATCATTCTTATTTGAATAATAATATACTTACAAACGGACTTTTTACCATTGCCACACTAACGTTATAGTAAGCACCATAACGATACCATTTTAATCACTTTTATCAATTATAAGTTACGAAAAAAAATCTACAACATTCTAATCACCATTCAACCGTCACAAACTCACGAACCATCCTTTCATACCAGTCGTGTAACAATAGAATATTAATGCAAGTAATAACCCATTTTAGTAATCCCAACGACATTAACAATTCAGTAGGTACGTAGGGTTGCCACCCGCCCTGTTTTCCCAGAACATGTCCTTGCTTTAGGAGCCCCTTTAGGCCCTCTGAAATAGTTTTTAAGAAGATAAAATTAACTACAAAAATGGACATTCTAGCTTCTTCTCTATGTCCTGTCTCTACTAAAGTATCTTGGTTGTTGTCCTCAAAATCCTTGTTTTTTTTTTCATTTGAGGTTGGTAGCCCTGTCGTAAACATCGTGTTACGACCAAGGCAGGTCTAATTGTGTTGGGATTGGGTATCCGGTTACTATGGGGCTCGTTCCTCGAATTAAATCATATTAGATCATATACCAATGTTAGTATGGTAATAGTTTTACTGCTAAAGTCTTACACACGATGTGTAGAGATTTTACATTGTTGTTAAAATTTGTTTAATAATATTATTACGCACAACAAAAACTTATAATATAATGTACACTGTTACGACAATTAAAACCCCATGCCACTATTTAAATTATTTTATACAAATAAATAACTGCACCAATAAAATAGGCATGTAACATAAACAATTGCAAAACTACCACTAATACGAGCGATTAAATACCATACTAAGCCAATTTGATTGAAATTAAGAACAAACATAGCGGTTAATAATGGTTTTAATATAGACCACTTTTTCACCAAACGAAATCACTTTAATTGACACCGTCGCTGTGAGAGGCACTGCAGAATTATCATAAATATGTATTATATGTATCGTCAGCCACTACTGGACATAAGCCTACCCAAGTTTGCGCCAAACATCCCGTTCCCGGTCCTCCGCAACCCTCATCCAGCCTGCTCCGGCTACCTTGCGTATATGATTAGTCCAGCGGGCCGGAGGGCGTTCTACACTACGTTGGCCAAGACACGGTCTCCACTCCAGAACTCCAGAAGATTCTTGATTTTATCCCTGAGAGAGACTCCGAGCATAGCTCGTTCCATAGCATGCTGAGCGACTTTTAATCTGTAGACTAGCCCCACTGTTAATGTCCACGTCTCGGCACCGTATATCATAACAGGTAGGACACATTGCTCGAAGACCTTTATCTTGTCTTTGAAGTATATTTTTTTAAGCAGCTAGTAATTGATGATTGATAATGGCCAGTTAAAAAGACATAATTCGTAAACCTAAACGTTATAAGTGTCATTGTAAACATTTGCTAAGCTGAAAAGACCGTTACCTATTCTATATTCCTCCTTAGTCTGCAGTCTTTTTTATTTTAAGTTATACCTATTTTAGATGTCATAAACCGAACAATAGGTCAAAATAATTAGTCCATTAATAATATTCTATTTAGCTCATGCTACTTTTAAAATTTCCATCTATGTATATAAAACATGTATAAATTATACTAAAAACGTTTGTCATAAGTTTTTATGAACATGTACAATTATATTTTTTCCCCGTAATTCAGAAGTGTAAACGACAAAAACTTAACACGTACTTACCACTTCAAGTTAAATGCTACTCGCAGTTATTTCAACTTTTTATTAAACATTATAACAATAAAGTTTCTTACTTTCATCGTAAAGCATGATCTGCTATGCAAATACGCGATTGTCTATTTTTAATGCCTCGATAATTCTCGCATAAACATTAATCAGATAAATCGATTATAAATCATATCATACCATATTCGTAGTATTCATAAAATGGCAACATTTTTATGCAAATCATTAAAAGTCGTTGTAAAAACGCGCGAAATTTTTCCAGTTTAGTGTTAAAGTATGCAATTTAATTTTCTCTTATTTACATAATGTTCTGTGACCGCATGCATGGCGATTTATGAAGCATAGTATGGCAACACTGATGGTATCTTAACGCGTTTTATGGACCAATGTCTCGTTATTAAATTATAATAAAAAAAATAAACGGTTTACAGACGTTCTTTAACGTACAAGAAAAATAATAAAAGTATCTTAATTAGACTGGTACTCGTATTATAAAAAAGAAGTGAGCTTGTGAGTATCTACACATGTTTCATTTACAGTTATATAGTCATTATATAAGTCAGTTTCCTATAAATCTATTTAATTTATATATTTACCATTTAAGGCATATATTATAACCTTCTTTAATATGTGGTGCACAAAAAGAAACAACAATTGATTACCATTACTCTTTACTTAATACATTATAAGTCAATTAGAAATAACCGTAAAATCACAGTTCGAAAGAAACAACAGTAATAATTCTATTGCTCTTAACTTTAAAATAATTCTCACACCACACAAAAATAATTTTGCGCACTTAAATTTCAATTAAACGGCGCCTTATTAAAAAATCCCATGGCCTCTGAAAAACTCAAATCGAATACAAATAATTTCTTAACCCTCAACAGCCGTAGTCTCAATCCCGACAATATTAACCCTTGAATCACCAACACGTTACAATTAAACACACTTAATGAAAAAAATCAAATCAAAAAGCGTTCAAAACAAAGCACCACTCGTTTACAAGTCAAAATTACAAGTCAACTGCTTCCCACCGTAACAGTAAGTAACTATTTTACAATTCACCAGTCCTCGACTAATCAAGGGGCCTCGAAGGCCCTCAAAGACAAAGGTGCCCCATTAAACTGTGTTTTGTAAACAACCCCCCGATACTTGGGTCAAGTAAACGCTATGCCCTCGAGTTAACATTTATTTTGTTTCAATTTTATATTGGTTATGCGGATTTCACGTGGGAAATTAGAATGTAAGACTGCTTATAATTTCTAAATGTTTAGAATTTGATTAATTGTTAATCGAATTAGAAATAACATTTTAAATTTGTGGTGATTTTTTTAATTGTTACTTCAAAATTCTACCCTTCAATTCTATCGACTTGGAATGTCTTTTTCTATTTCAATTTGCCTCTATAGAATTTTCATCAAAATCGGTTAAGTAGCTTGGTTTTTCATCAAGAGTTAAAACAATATAGGTACGAAATCTGCAGTGCATTATCAAAATACATAAAATTAAGCTTTGTGACTCCTTAAAAACTTGTATTCAGCAGGTTTCACCAATTAACTTATCTTATTTTTCACAGTTCTAAGAAGAAGAATGTGAAAAACCATATTTAACAATGTTATATAAATGATTTGATTTTAATATTATGCTTAAATTCAGAAAAGTTAAACGACACACTAAGCCAATGTTGTTGTCATGAATGATTCTAGCGAAAATTATATTTTACTTATGTTGTATTTAGAAGTCATTGTATTTAGAAATGTATTCTTTAATATATTCTTAGAATACAACGTGAACCTACAGTGAAGTTAGCAAATATTGAGAGTCCAGCGGGACTCGGAACAACTTCACGGTGGCACAACGCAACAGATAAGTATGGACAATCAATTGGAATGGAATGGTGTCATCATGTGACTTTGTTCTTGATTGAATTATAAGCTAAGCTATTGTTTTTAGTGATTTGAAGTTATAATTCTGGTATATAAGATGTTTTCTTTTGTTGAGTGCAGATCATCCAAAATTATATATTTGTATTAAATCTCTCTTGTTTAATATCTCCCTTGTGTTAAATGTTGAAAACTGCCAATTTGAGATGTAATTAACTGATTAGCTCTGGACGGCATGCTATATTATGTTTCGAAACACATCCCAAAATTATAAAACATAAAAATAACACAGCCAATTTTTTTATGTTGAGTTTATCAAAAAATGAAAATAAAACATTCAATATTGTCACATCACTCGATTATTTGTATCGATTTTAAAGATTTGCAACTTGACAAATCAAACAAAACTTTTTTTCCCCGTATGATTTTAAAGTCAACAGCGTAAAGGGATTCAGCCCCGTCGAGTCTATAGTTTAAAAGAGTTCATTACTGCGCCCTGCGTGAGGAATCGGTCTTACAGAGGGGTGGTATGTATTGGGACGGTGTTATGCTATATTCGTATATTTTTCTAAAAATCACCAAATTAAACTTCTAAATATATTTTATATAAGATATTTAATACAAATAAAGCCTATGTTCAAAATAAGGCCTAAGGTCAAAAACACCTATTTAAATATTATATATTTTAAGTCAAAGATATTTGGAGTACATACTCAGAATAACTGTACCAACCAATATCAAAATAATTTGCGACCATATATTCCAAAATTACCACGAGTTTTTTCCAGGTAGCGGTCGTTGTTCATCGCATTGTAATTTTTATTGTAAATTGTACGATAATTTAAGGACTTTTAATTAATGTATTTTATAATTATCGTTTGTAAGTGCTGAGTGAACATCTTCTTGACTTTTTCCAACCTGATAGTTTTAATATTCAAAGTTAAAATTTTGAAAAAAAAGTGTACCAACTTAGTACTAATATTGGGATAGGAAAGAAAAATAACTTTATAAATTTATAAGTTTTATTATAATTTTATAAAGCTAGGCCTATGTTAAGAGTCGACTTACTGGGAACATTTCAGGAAGTCTTAAAAATATATATTTCCTTTGTGCAGGAATTAAACTTTAACAATAAAACTTACATTTTTGTCGCCCAAAACATCATGCAAGTACTACATTCTACTACATATTGAGTCATATACTTGGTAAAAATATTTTTTGGTACTTTTATTTATTATTTATTTTATATGCTTGCTACAAAAATAGATAAAATAATAACTAAACAAACACGATAAAACAGTTATTTACCATAAAAATATTTACTTGATAGATTTTTTTATTTTTTATATATCCTAGGCGACCGTGTTTTAATAGGCCAATAAGAAAAGGTTTTTTTTATTTGATTATGATAACTTAAGTTAAAAAAGAAAATGTTGGGATTTTTCCTTTTTACTTGTAGTCAACAAACTTAAGTTACATATTGTTGCTATTTTTTTATAACGTCAATACTTTTTGAGAAATAAGACTTTGAAATTAAGTAGGCCTTAATTTTATCAAGTCCAATAGAAAGAATACCTAATATCAAGTCTATACTTGACGTTAGGCATTCTTTCTGCAGTATCTTAGACATCATAGGAGTAAGTGATTAGGTTTATATGCAAAGAAAGCAAAGTCGCGGACAATTGCTAATTTATTTATAATTATTTGATATTTTTGATGCAACCAAAATAAAACACAACATATTAAATTAAAAAAAAATAAATTGTGTTATATTGTATAAAGCCATCCAGTTTTGTTTGATACGATGTTTTATGCGCCATCGGCCGCCGATCGCAGTCACCTCGTATTTGCTCAATCACGGGCCTACAACTGAGCAACTTGCGATGAATACACAACGATATGCTTTAGTACGTTCTTTTTTACTCAATTGAGCACGTATTCCTTATTGATATTTTGATTTACGTAATTTTTGATAATACTTTTGGCGGGTGAAGGATAGAGTTTCTTCGTATCTTAACTCTACGAGCTTTTGACGATAGAAATAAAAATAATTTTGATAAAGAACTGTTAAAGCTCGTATTGCCTTCGCATACAAAAGGTTCCATAAGACTTTAGTATAAATGTATGTATCTATAAAGACCTAGATTGTCATTACCGCTGAGCTGCGAAAATTTCAACTCTGTAACTATTACGATTTATAAGATACAGCACGCTGATAGAGAAATTGAGACAACAAATGCTTAGTACCTAATAAGGTCCTATTGGCAAGTTTCGAATACGGAACCCTAAAAAGGAAAAATCTTTCTCAGAAGCGCTTTCATCTTCAATCCATCTAAAAATGAAGCTGTAACAAATAAAGGACCTAAAATAAACATCAGATTAATTAAAACAAAATACCATTTTAATCACAACAAACGATAATGTAACTAAAAACGGTTACATTACCAACATTACAACTCAAAGAAAATCGAGCGGCCATTACAGATTAGAAAAGAAAAAAAAAGAACAAATTCTAAATGCATTTCCCGCCAGTTCGTGTTGCTATTCAAAATAGGAACGTATTAACCGTGAAAAGAACTGTCTCAAATTACTCCGGATCGCGCCTCCCTTTCTAACTCCCAGTAAAGTATATTCCCATCCCGCTCTATTGCTATACAAACTCAGATAAACAAATACAAAGGGCCTAATTGAGTAACTAGTAAAACGAACATCTCCGACCCGTCCCTTCGCATATTGAGACAACTTTATCTATGCGTTTCGGAAATAGAATACAAACGAATCTATGCTTTAAGTCTTTAGCATAAGGTCGTAGTTAAATAAAATAGGGGTGTGAATAAGTTTGACGTTAACACAATTTTGGAGTCGCGCTCTCAAGTGGTTAGGGACTCGAGTCCGGGTAGGGAACTTAATTTGTCAACAATTTCAGATATTTGAATACGTTTCGCTGTTCAATGAGCTTCTGTCAGCTTAAATTGTTTTTTCTTTCTTTTAAATAATTTGGCTTCCCGTCTTGTTAAAATATTTACTGCGTTTCGATACGGTCGTTGATTGGATCGGTATAAAATGTTGATGATACGCATTGTACGGGTTTATAGGCATTAGTTGATTTTGAACTTTGTTCGATATTAAAAGACTAGTGGAGTGTAATTTTTTTTATTATTGCTGTACTCTGGTGTAACGGTGCTGAATACTCTATTCCCGCTCGGGGCGGATGTTTGTATTTATATAAACATTCGTTCCTAGGTCTAGTCCATGTGGGTGTCCCCACCGTGCCTCGGAGAGCACGTAAAGCCGTCGGTTCCGGTTGTTATCACAGTCACCTTATAACGATAGTTACTTATAGTAGGTAAAATATTATAGTCTAATGGTTACTGGCTTGCCCTCTGGGTTGCGGAGGTCAGACGGCAATCGCACTGCATAAAAATCAGTAACCTGTCAATACCTAGGCTAGAATAAAGCAGACTCTGGTTAAGTCCGGGAAAAATGCTAGAAAGAAAAAGAGGCAGTACACATTTTGCCAGCGGTAACATTTGACAATTAGTCCTATGTTGCTGATATTGTTTTAAAATGCAAAATTATGTGTCATTTACGGCGCTGGCGTAAATGACACATAATTTCGCCGTATAACAGTATAAAAACTAAAGCATACATACTAAAATATTTTTCCTTTTTCGCGCAGCCGTGTGAAAATTCATAACGTGAATAGCGACACATAAAAACAGCTTATACGCGGCACTTCTGTTTTTATTTACAGTCGTGTTCTCCATTATTCTTCACAGTTTTCGCATTATGTTATTACTGGATTACACTTGCGCGGGGCCGTAGCAGGATTGTACGCGGGGCCCTTGTCATCTTATTTAATTGTTTAATAACTTTCGTTGGTAGGTTCGAAGTATATAATAATATACAAAACATAGTCTTTATGTTATTTTGATGCAAAACAGAAAAGTTTCATTCGTCTTGACAGACTTTGTCATTTATAATAGCAGTAATATTTTAAACGAGATCTAATGATCTTTAAAATATCTTTTGTTATACATTTTGCTGTAATAAAAAGTTAAGTTATTTTTACTTTTTGGGTTCAGGTATGGGGCCTCCAAGACGATGGGCCCTCTAAGACATTGGGACCCAAGGCAAGGGGGCCCGTAGCATTAACTAAACTGCTACACTATTTGTTCGGCTCTGCTGTGTAACGAATCGTGTGCCGTCGACGGTTTTAATTTTAGATTGTCTAAAAATATTGCCGTACTTTGTAATATTTTCAACGTATATGTTTTCAGTGGATTATAAAACGTTTATTATTTTAAAATACAAGTGTGTGTAAATACTTGTAATTTGGTACGGTTAGATTCATGTGGCTTTTCTGCTTGATTTATACGATGTGGTTTTTACAAGCTGTAATTTAATTTATTTCATTTGTATGTCGTTACTCGTTACGACTCAGGATATATTTGTGATTATTTTTTAAAATATTTTGTGGCAAAATCCGTCTATTTGTAGCAAGGTGCTAGTTTGAAATACTAAATGTTTTTACTTTTGTTTCTATTTTTTTTCTATTTTTTTTTATAAAAATAGTAATGATGAAAAGAAGATTCAAAATTAAAAGTATGTTTGAAATACTGTAACCTTCTTCATTTAAAATGTTTTGTTAATCCTACAAGATGTAATATTATTGCACTGATTAAATCTTTAAAGTTTTTGTAAAATTTTTTTTTTCTTTTTCTCAAATCTTGTGTCCATTTTGATTAGTTTTATCGTGACAATATTACATACATATTGCACAGACAACACTAATAAATTGGACTGTAAAAATGCAAATAGATGCTCGTACGCTTCATCAATTACAGTATGACTCACTGTGAGTAGACAGACTAGGTGAGGCTCTGTTAAGTAAAAGCTGTTAAGGTAGCTGGTTTGAAAGAAAAAAAAAACAACAGCTACAAATGTTTCTCGATAAAAAATTTGTTGTTTCTTAATGCAAAGTAATAAGGTAAAAAATATATGTAGTATGTAATTCAAAGGATTGGTTACTATCAGGATTTTATGATTGAATTAAATTCTTACTGATGTTATAAATTAGAATGTGAGTCCTTGTTCTTTGGTCCTAAAAAGTAGGAGGTACGGAATTCGACTGTCTATTTTCAGTATCTTCTTTTTTTCCCACGATTACTTTCTTGTTTGATAGTGTCTATCATTAAGAAGATCCTAAATGAGTTTTCTCAAAATCTATCCACTAATTATTTTCGAAATTGTTAAAAATATTTACGCTTTAAAGCACATTGTTAAAGGATAAAAAAATGAATATAAACTACATTTGATCCAGAAAATTATATTGTTATTTAATGACTGAAAATAACTTCAAGATAGTTGTCCGAAATAGCGATATCTACTCTAAATAATTTAAAAGCTAGTCATTTATATTCTATGCCTAGGAATAAATATTGGGTCTATAAACAAGAACCGTATTCTAATCCCGGGTATAATAATTAGGTCTTTGAGCAAGGAGCAATAGATTGTATCGCCCCCTGCTGATAAGGCACGGTATTAGTTTTAAAGTTGATTAAATTTCCGTTAACCTTGCTTCCGCTGCCTTCATTGGCTATCAGATAGATGGTATAATTTGTAACAAAATTAGTTGTGCTCTATTTTATTTGCATTTTAAAGTATAATTCTACAGTTTTTGCTTATGTGAATTGTAGTTAAACAGTTTATCTATACTAATATTATAAAGCGGAAGAGTTTGTTTGTTTGTTTGATTGTTTGATTGTTTGATTGTTTGTTTGAA
>DVXP01003047.1:0-11821 GCA_018235645.1 Junonia grisea
CAGTGGAGCAGCGTGGTGGATTAAGCTCCTTACCTTCTCCCTAATAGGAGAAGAGGCCTATGCCCAGCAGTGGGATATGTACAGGCTGTGTTATGAATAAATGAATACACATAAAAATGATGTTGTCTTAGATTTTCGCGATTATTACACATTGAAATAAATTTTATTTAATTTAAATTTTAGTCAAACAAATATTATTTAGTTGGCGGTAGTTGTAAATAATATTTATTTTATAATTTAAATGGACAAATGTCACTTCATTCTACCCGTGACCACCAACGCTGTTAAGTGCTCGAAACGTAGGGGTGCTAAAAATAATTAATATACGCGATTTAAATCCGTTCAAACTAGTTTTATTTTAACACATTAAAATGTTTAGATATGCAGACTTTTTGATTTTGGTATTTAAACTTGTATATGTATTTGACTAATTGAAGGGCTAATTTTTATGGTGCTTTATGTCCTTATTCAAGGCTCTAGCGATTAAAATGTAGGAAGATGCCATACTATTTTAATCGGTTTAGCAGTTTGACCATGAGAACATCGCAGCTGGACATTCCTACTTTCGCATTTGTAATATTATTATGAATTAACAATAGATAGCTTAATCTAATAGCTAGTTATTTCTTTCTAACGAGCTAATTGTGCACTTTTAATATTATTCTAATAAAATTACAATAAATTTATTCCGTTATAGGTGTTTTACAGTTCTTTTAGGGTGTGCCTTTGATCCTTGTATACGTCTGATATTCGCATACAAAACATATGTACGACTCTTTGTAATCCAGACGTGAAATAATGATTATATTATGCATGTCATGTGGATCAAACTCCAGATTATAAATAAGTGGAGAACAGGTGCATCGTTACTGAAAGCATGCATTACAATCGCCCTCACATCGTTTCAGAATAAGCAACAGTATCTCATCTATTTTAATACCCAGGGAAAAAAAATGTAAAATCTTTATAAGACAAATCAGAGATTTAGTGAAACCGAGTGTGCCTTCTAAATAGGAAGTAGGTCTTACAACTTGCGTCTTTGTGAGTTTTTCCTTTGTCTTATCTCGAGAACCACTCAACAGATTGTCGCGAAATATTCAGCTCGTGATTCTGAATTTTCTATTTAAAATGAAAAAAAAAATGTTTCATATTCTTAAAAGTTTTTTAAGCGAGCAGGATGTTTTATCTGTGTCTCTTCTTGACATTTATCTTGCACAACTATCGCGTAATTTGAAAGTAGGCACATTAAGATTTTCATGCGTATGAAAAAACGATATGAATTTGTTTAAATCAGAGTTCATTCCGAGCATTTATTGCCTGCTATTGGCAAGAGAGTCGCGCGCGAAAATTTATCGAGTACATGCAATGCACAACATTTGGTGAATTGGCGCTGCGACGCCGGAGTCGGCTGTATTTGTTGAGAGTATATAATTTCGCTTCAACGAGCCATCGCCTACATGCGACACGCTCGTTTTGTTTCAAACTCCAATAAGAGCGAGCGCATCGGCAATGTCGATAGCATTACATATTCACTGTGCCGGATTTTATATATATTTAAAGTAATTTTATAATTATTTTACTTACTATTTTTCTGAACGTGATATATTTTTATTGATACGCAACTGATTATTTATTATAGGTCAACGTATACACGTTTTGTAAGTTATACTTTGACATTAGTTTCGTATCTATTTGAACAAGATCTAATGGAAAACATCCGAGCTGAAAAAAGTTCTCTGAGAAAGTAAATAGGAACCCAAAGAAATATAATAAATTTAATAAAATAATATTGCACATAACATGAAATCATACAACTTAAATTAATAAAATTTCTAATACAGGAAACAGCGTAAAATCCCGAAGAACTTCGATTACGTTTCGCGTAAAGAGTAGAAACAATTTTCGACGACATAAAAGTGACCATGGCAAAGCAAAACCTTACAAAGTATCGCCACTAGCACAAAGCGGCTTGAATCTGAACCCTCGTTGTTTAAACGCAATTTGTTTGAGCCTATTTAATTTTCATCCAACGACGTTTCGTACTTTAATTAACCAGAAGGCTGTTTGTACGCTCTAACGTTTTGAGTCGTAGCGGTCGAGATTCGCAAGAAATTGATACAAATAAAACTGTCGTTACACTTTTGCTGTCTATTATAAGTTGTGTCTTTTTAATTGTTTGGTGAAAAGGAGGTAATTTGCTTACTCAGTGGTAGCTACTTATAGCTTTCGTTTATTTTGCAAAATTCTTTTTATACACAATGTAAATTTAACTACAATATTAATTATTATTGTGTAATTTCGAAACAAAATAGTTATCATAATTATGATATTATACAAGTAAGAACACTGCAACTTATAATTTACGAGGAACATTTGTTTATAAAAAAATATGCTATTTAAATAGGAATATTTCTACGAATTGATATTGCACGATAAAAATCCGATTTACAAAATAGCTATCCACCAATTTATAATAGAACAACAACATTTCAGAGTTTCTTTGCAGTTAAATCTTTGAAATCAATGATTGAAGACGCTAGCTGAGAAGCAACAGTTTTATCTTTTTTCGCCGATTGCTTCAATTAATTACGTTTTTGCTGCATATCGATTGAATTTATCAACGTGGAAGAGCTTTAAGTATTTATTTGATTTTTTAGTTCAATAAAATTATATTTTTTTAATTTGTGCGTGATATCAAAGTTGCGATGTATTAATGTATACCTACTAGATACTTATTTTGTTTGTATTTCTAAAATGACCTAGACTATGAATTAAATAAAAAATTACAATTAATGTCGACTCTTATTTATATCGACCATACATAAACTAGAAATAAAATGGTTTATTGAATAGGTACTAATAAAAATTCGTTTCCTAGTATCCGTCCAAGTGATCGCCATTTATTGCGTCGTGAAGCATCTCCATAAGATTTTAAATTTCTAAACGACACTCAAACTACTTTATAACGTTGCACGTTTTCGAATATATGGAAATTTGTATTGCACTAAAATATGATTATTATTGCCAAAAAATGGATTAATAAAACTGTCTATAAATAATGTATACATATATGAGAGCATTCTTTGGTTTGTCCTACTAATGGATAAACGAGATCCTATTAGGGTTATGTACCTGTATGAATTTTAATTTGCCAAATTGCTCCATGCTAATCTGCGGCGGAATAGGCTGATGCCAATCCAGTAACCGCGATTATTTTATCTATTAATCAAGTTAATTAGACTTATTCAGTAGAGATCACGTAACCAATGAAATTATTTGGCGCGGACTAAGTCGCAACCAGCTACTATTTAAAAATTAATCTTACTACGATATTATCAAATCATCGGCACATATTTCATACAGCTCGAGATTGCGCAATGGCATAGTGATAAAAATTTGTTCTTTTCCGAGTAGTTTTGATCGCGCCATTTATTGCGTCTCGGAATAGTACAAGTTTCCGCTGTGAGTTCTAAGGCTGGCTTCTTTTACAACTTTTAAAACGCCTTACGAACTACGCCTTGAATTTCTTTTAATATAAAACGATCTTCATATTAAAATTGCTGCAGTGGGACTGGTTCCTAATTGCATTAACTTTTTACCTACCTGATTACGATGGAGTCGAAAAGCCGAATAAAATGATTTTATAAATCATAAATTTTTGTTACATTTTTATACAATACTATCATATATTTTATAGAATGCACGTAATATTTTATCCTGTGGTCAGTTTTATGTGTTATAAATTTTTTGGCTAGTTAAATCATTTGAATGTGATGTTAATTTTATGTCAGCAATTTCGACAGTCATTAAATCATGAAGCTAAACTATTGTGGAATAGTAATTTATATTGATTAACATAATCTTTTACCATACTTTTAATAAATTTTAAAACATATACGTTTTATATTCAAATAGAATTTTTACCTTTAAATTCTGAAATAAGACATGCATATTACACGAATCCCAGTCAACCCTTTGTAACGAAAACAACCTTTAATAAAACCGCGGTATATTGTGAGTAGTTTCGAGGTGGAGTCGATTTAGTCAGCATTCGAGCAGGCTGCGACCCCATATGAAGACTTCTATTGTGTACCTTTTCCGACTTCAGTGTTATTTGAGGTATTTTCTATACATTTCCTTTATTGCTGGATTCTTGAAGTAGAGCAATTTTTTTTCACGAACGTAATATATTATCTTTTTGACATAGATTAGACTGTTTCAAGAATATTTCTAATTTGACAGATTTTTTTGTACAATGTTGCGTGAATTATAGATTATTATTAAATATACTGAATCACAAAATGGTCCTATCATTAAATGTAAAGAAAGATTCTTTTATATAAAATAAATGTAAATATGAAATTATATCATTGAGAAAATCAGAATGTTGTAATCAGTTTTCATGTTAAAGTTTAGTAATAGATGTACTTAACACCATTCTAATGCGTTATGGGACGGTCGTACATGTTTTGAATTTATTTCCATGTATGTAAGTTTCCTCGCAATAATTTCAACCACCGACCACTATTAACTGTACACACAAAACATAAAAATGAGTTACTTGCCAAGATTCGAATCTATAACCTTCAGTTGCCATACGTGTTTCAGTCATAGGCCATTCAGCTATGACCTTATTCATTGAAACTGACTTGACTTCATATAGTGTATAGCGAATTTCAATAATACTAAACCACCATAATATAAAGATAATATCCGTACAAAGTAGAAGCAAATCCCGCTGCACAGTGATATCCCTAACTATTCGATTCTGAAACAAAACAACGATTCCCGAATAGCCAGAACAAAACACGTAATGACCGTGTTCAACTTCCGTAGTTACATATAGACTGCCGAAACAAAAGGTTTAACCTACACAATTAGTTCCATCTCTGTTTTACATTAAGCGTAAAATCTTTTCTTCTGACGCATCATTACTGGTATAAGTTTAACTATTAGTGACGAGTACGACGAACAAAGGCAGTAAATATATTACTTTATTTAAAGAGATCGGTACCTTAGACTAAAGGAAAATAAATGATACGTGCGCTTGCTTAATCACACCCACAATGAGTGTGATTAAGCAAGCGCCCTAAAATATAAAAGTGCCCTAACTAAAATTGGAAATAGTGGGATTTAAAAAAATATACCAATTATATATTTAGAAATTACAGGTATTTTGATTTAGGTTTTAGTCTAATGTTAAAATTATAAGGGCAACGTGCAAAACCTAACTTCTTTCACATCAAAAAAGACCTGCGAAAACATCGCATATTGCAAATTGATTATTATAAATGGTTTGTATTATATTTCAATTACGCCATTGAAATTATGTTAACAGTGTACCCTAGACCTTTGGTAATGCAATAACTCATAACATACAAGTTATACATAATCCGTATTTTGAGTTAATGGGTGAGTGTTTTACTCGCACGCGCTTAACTGCGCAAACTGTTTGCACAATTAAGCGTGAAGCAAAATTTGAGTGTGCGGAGTTGCTTTTAATTTTATTACATATTGAAATAATACACGAGAATTAGAAAAAAATGTGTTCAAAAGAGTATTTCTATAATTTTGTATATGGCTGACTAAATTAACCTTTTCTTAACCCTTTAATTAATTTTAATTAAATCTTCCTAATTTTTTGTTACCACGTTACCACATATGTAAAATACTCGCCTAATGATTAACGAAGTATTGAAGCTCAAAATGTACCCAACGCTATTCATAAATCTCGATTTATATACCCTTCTTAGAATAGTATTAACATGTTATGCCACTTCTAATTATCTCTCTGATTAGAGATCAATAGCGATTACTCTTGTAAGATCACCAGGTACCGTGAAAGAACAAAGCGGTTACTGATTTGTGGTCGTGGCTGTTGCGTTCATTGTCTCATTCCCGAGAATGTCCGGTTCGTATATAGACGATAAGTACAATACGTTTTATATGGAGCAAAAAGAACAAATTGGCGTGTGCCCAACCAACTGTACCGCGGCTTGTTTCAAACGTCACATTAATTAAGTATTAGATATAATCTCAGTGTGCGAGCTCCGAGATATTTACGATAACTTTTGAATGTAGTAAACAAGATATTTTGAAGTGCCACACACGGACAGGTGTTCCGTGATGAAAGTAGTTTTAATATAAAATCTTTTATTAGATAAGTTTATATTTATAGCTGCACCACGTAACGAAATCCTTATCTTAATATCATTTTGATCTCACTTAGTAGTTGCATCATTACTTAGTTCACAAGAGCTTCCATTTCAGAGACAATTTTCTACATTTATATATTCTGTTCAAAAGACACAAAAGTCGTCTTGAAGTCATACAGAATAACGGTTTGCTGAGCTAGTTACAAGAAGAATTAAAAATGCATTTAGAAAACCGTCCAAGTTAAGTTTTGATTTAAAAGTTTTCTTTTTAAAAGAACACATTATATGTAATACAAGGCTGCTTAAGTTAGACCAAAGAATAAGCGGGCAAGTCGCTATTTACATACAGCAGTGGGGTGAGTCCAGGCTTAGTATCTCCTTGATTTACCGCTCTATTCAATTGTTAGCAGGTCTCGTATCACAAGCTGCTACAGACAAATGGCATTTACTATATATTACTTCGTAGATAAATTTATGTATCCTTTAATCAAAGCTGATTTTCTTTTGTGAGTTGACTTTGATATTGAGCTTACTTTGTTCGACTTAGTACAATTGCAATTGAATTAATGATTAATATTATAACGCCGAGTTTGTTTATTTCAGGAAATCTTTATAAGTAGTACTCAAATTAAAAATATATATATTGACAACAATTAAAATAACGGCTTTACCTACCATCATAATTTACCATAACCATGGAGCTAAAGACACGAAGCACTGATCATAAATGTGGAATAATAACCAATCTGGCTTTAGCATTTTGTAAGCAAATAAAGATATTTTAATCGTGAGAGTGAAACCGTAAGGCAAAAAGCAGAAAAATAAAGTGCTCTCTAATTACTATAATTATTATATTATGTATTAATTTACTAAAAAAGCTAATCTTTTAAAGATATAAGTATAGATATATAAAATCCACTGGATAGTGTATTCAGGAAACGAACGTCTAACATTTTTTATATGTAACAAAAATGTAGCTGATGCGAACAAGATTAGATCATATCATAACTCTCTAACTCTATAAAAATATGAAATATTTACGTCTAGGATATACGGTTACATACTTTTAGTACGCAATCTTTTTCGGGAAGGTAAAACATTTTAAAAATTGATAAAACGCATACAGTAATTCTTCAATAGGTTGAACGTTTTGGGATTTTTCGTACGGAACACTGAAAAACGGTTTCTTTCAGGCCGTCTCCCGGTTAACAAGGCTTCGTTTTCTTTGACGTCCTAGCGAGCCTCGACGTGGGTAAACAGCACCGTACGATTTATGCGCAGTTTCAGCGGCTTCTCCTCTTTGTCTCATGTAATGACCCTGCTTTCATCTCGGCCTCAATGGAAGCTTGCAGAGTAGATACTGGTCTTCGTGAGACCGTCTCAAGATTGATACGTATATACATAATGTAGGACTATCGAGTGTTAAGAATGTTCTCTCTAATAAATATATTGTGGCTGGTAAATTACAGGTACTTTAAGTGCTTCTCAAGCGAGTGTCGTTAAACCAACAATCAAAGTTAATTATATTTCTAAATACAAATTACGTAAAGTGAAAGTTTTCTATAGTTTATTGAACTCTGGTTCCAGTAAAGGTGACGTTGATTGAAATCGAATAAATTACTGTTATACCTACTTAAAAATAAATTGTCTTTGAAATAGCATTTAATTACAACTATCTTTTTTTCATGTTATGAAACCTTTGAAAAATGAAAACAATTTGGTCATATTAATTTCGATCAAACTTTAATATCAAAATTATAAGCCTATGACATAGGTACTATATTTATATTCAAGTTTAAGGCTGTCATTTCAAGAAAATATCGTCGAAAATAGTCAAAAAAGCACCTTAACAACAGAATTTGTACAATGTTCGTTCGCGATTTTACAACTGATATAAAATTAGATCACGAAAGACTAATTCATCGTATAACTCAGACTGTAGTGTACACAGTACGTGAGAGATAGGAGGGGCTTGTAACGTCACTCTGCCCGCTCCGACTGTAATGACCCTATAACGGTCGGCATTATTATTTATGTTGTGTAGCTGAGAACGGCATAATAGTACCATAAGAATGAAATAAATTCTCACAAAGTTTGAGCTCTTAGCCTCGCTTGAAAACCGCGATAGCACTTATTGTTCCACATTTGAGAATTCGAGAAAATATATACGATGTTCCCGTGTAATTATTGTAGATTCATTCGGTGAACTTTGAACTAAGTATCTTGCGGGAGATACTTAGTCTTGAAAATTGACAATTACGCTTATAAAAGAAAATACCGTTATGGTTTTGTGCGACAAATTTTAAAAATAAACTATCTGTGCCCTGCGATTTTTTCCCTAAAGTGCACTCCTATGGTTTGATGTAGACTATATAACAGAAAACAAATCTGTAGGTTTTAAATAAACAGCTCATTTATACAAAATACTAAAGATATATCATATATACAAACAACTAATAAGAATATTAAAGCAATATCGTTTACACGTTTTTAATAACTTTAAAGAAGAAATACTCAGTCAAAACATCGTGTTACGATGAGCCCAACGTTTTTAAGTCCTCTTTCACGTTGAAACAATAACAAGCTGACTTAACTTTTTCACTACAAACAATAGATTTAGGTCGATAGGTCTTTTTATTCGTTCGGTCAGATGGCGTAGGCAAGTGACGTTGCTTTATCGGTGGCCAGTGACCGATTCGGTCGATCGATCTCATGTTCGTCCGTCCACCGCAAATAGGGTCCTTGGACTAGAATACATGGTTTAGGCAAAGCACTCGCTTTTTCGTGCACTCGTATTTTCCTTGTTTTGCCTCAGATTAGTTCACGAACTTTTGTTTTCTATTAGCCTTATTTTTTTGAATTTTGTACTAGTAGATTGTAAATTACGAAAAAAAAAAGACATAAGTAAATTTCCGATGAATTGAACAGCTCCAGTTTAACGTCATAAATATATTCATATATCAGAGTGCTTACTAAAAGTAGTATTACATAGAAGTATTTTTCCTTAAACATACTAGTGCATGCAAACGTAATATTTTCACATAAATATTTAATAACAAATACAGTTCGTACGGATCACTTTCCCCGGTCGTTCCGATAAAGCAATCGGTAAATAATTTTTATTTGAAACACGTGGAGCTGAGCCTCAAGAAATACTCATAACGCTATGAATATCAGATGAACCCTGGTCTCCACAATATTGCCACGCCGCTTCATTATCACTCGTTATTGGAAACTCAATAAGGCTGGTATAAATGCATTTTTTTCTTTTACCTCCTATTCCCGAAGGAGGGGTTTCTGCTTGGTTGTCTGCTTATTCTATTCCGAGGTTGGATAAATATTGAGACGAGCGGTAATGCTATTTTATTATATTAACATCGCAAACCGTTGTATTGTTTTGACGGATGAATGAAATAAATGTGGATTGCTGGATCTTTTGTTACAGGAAAATATATACCTAAAAGATAAATAATAAAACAACAACTTTTCTTATAGACTTTGTGTATTATTCACAAGCAAATGAAACAAGTTTTTGGTACATTATTCTGGTTTTATTTTTTTATATAAATAACAGGAAAAAGCGGCGTAATATTAGTTTTTATTATAATACTAGCTAATGCTCGCGACTTCGTCCGCGTGAAAAATAAAGATTTCAGGGGTTATTATTTTTTCCCACAGAACCCTAATCCCATTTCTTAAATAAAAGGCTATGTTACTCCCTATATCATCACTTGTCTACCAGTAAAAGTCCCGTCAAAATCGGTCCAGCCATTCCAGAGATTACCTACTGGGATAGTTTTACAAATAACAATAACTAACAATATAGATACCTAAAACGATATAAACTTTAAATTGTTTCAGTTCGGAATAACTAAGCAGTCGAGAAAAGTGATTACAAAACCATTTGATTAAAACTTCGATGTTAACAACCTCGGTAGTTTTATTCGAGTTACACGTCAATTGGTTTCTTAAGCGATAACAAGGAATCGAAGAATAAAAATCCCTTAAGGCACTTTGCACCGATAACTTTCGTTCCGTAATAGAGAAAATTAGAGAGCCATTTTAATACCAAGTAAAAATAAGGTAAAAAGGCACGCTAACCATTAGGGACCTTAACTACTTCGATCAGATGAATAAATGATTGAATTTTCAATTAAGATTAGAGAGAATCGCGACAGAAACTTTGTTGACAATCGACGGTCTTAGCGGTGGGAGGGAATGGTGAGTGTTTTATCGGTTTTTTAAAGATTTTTTTTTTTACGTTAACAGAGTTTTAATTTAATAAGTCGATATAGAATATCGTTTTAAAGAAATGTTTTCTTTGAATGAATATAACGTTTTTAATTTTCATCAAATACCAAGAGATAGAGATTAAATTTTTATCATTATGGAAAGTTATTACTTCAACATAAAAATAGAAAATAAAAATGCAACGCTGCTAATGGAATAAAACATTACATAAATTTTTAAGGCACTCATTCCTTGAGTCACGTGCGTTGTCGGAAACAAATGCTTCTTGAAATGTGTTTAAGAAATTCAAATTTTAGCGCTTTATAATGATATAAAATATTTCTTATAAAAATATTCGTATGGGATTAAAATAGTAAATTACGGTTAATGCCACTTGCTTTAATTAAAACTCAAATGTGAAAAATATAAATATTTTACTCTTGATTATTGACATGTTGGTCGTACGAAGCTTGTTTTGTAGACAATCATTTTATGGAATGTTCCTTAAATTCTTAATATAACTATTATTTCAATAAGTGTCCGTACTTAAAAATAATATAATATTTTAATTATAAATATACTGAAGTAAAAAAGTTATAAGTTATACCTATTTAAATAAACAAAATAATATTTGTATGATTAATGTTGTAAAAGTAATCAATATATTTAGCAAATTTAGTTTAATGATAGAGTTTTCTATTCGTAGTATACTATTATCAAAAATCATACAAATACACTGTCAAGTTAAAGTAGAATTAAATATTTGTAAAGCTTTAACTACTACTTTTAGAAAAGAACTCGATAAGATGTTTCGCATCCTTAACTTAATAGCTGTGTTAACTGAGACGAATTTTAATATGACATATTTCAGCTGTCTATGTTTCGAAAGTTCACAATTAAGAAATACATTTGTGTAATAAATTATAGTGTTATATTAAACGCTTATGTTTTTTTCTTATGGTATAGGGGTCAAACGAGCAGACAGATCACGTGATGGAAAGTGAATGCTGCCGCCCATGGACCTTTGCAACGCCAGAGGTGCTGCAAAATGCGTTGTCGGCCTTTTAGGGGGAAAGGATGGAGAAGGGGTGGGGAATTGGGCCTCCGGTAACCTCACTCACACGGTGAAACACGACGCAAGCGTCATTATACGCCAGTTTTCTGTGAGGCCGTGGTATCACTCCGGTCGAGCCGGCCCATTTGTGCAAATGCATGTCTCTCCCACGTTGTTATGTTATAATTCTGAAGAAAACCACACATTTTATGTCTTTTTATTGTTGTGCTACTAACATAAATAGATAGAGTTATTTGTTAAGAAACATACATATACATCGATATTCTTCTCTTAACCAACTTAACGGTCACGGGTTCAAACCCTGGCTAGCACCGCTGGATTTTCAAGTGCTAAATTTGTGTTTAAATTCATCTCGAACTCG
>DVXP01003048.1:0-11820 GCA_018235645.1 Junonia grisea
TATGTCCACCGTGCTATCCTTCACAATATACTTCCGGTAGTTGTTCGTCATGATAACTTCGTCCATAATCGCACAGAAACCTTCGATTTCCCCAAATAGGTTACCGAACCGTAGCCAAGATACGGACGCCATGAAATCTACATAGGGTCCTTGGAGGGCCCGGTAGAAGCGTCCATGTAACTCCTTGCTCTTCCTTACCTCCTTGCGGTTCTCAGTACTCAGTACTACAGGTTTACGCCAGTTCTCTTTACCTAAGGAGAGCGGGGTTAGCCCCTTGTCCGTTGCTACTACATCTCGATGCATGTCCAAGTCAGTGTGGAGAAAATACTCCCTGAGTTTGTACCTACACCTCATGGTTATGTAGAGTCTTGGCGTTTAAAAAGCCACGACCGCCACATCTCCGTGGGATATACAATCTCATCGCCGAAGATTATTTTTAATTAGTTATTTATTTTTATGATTTCGTCTATTCGAAATTTGTCTGTCATCAGCTAATCAGCTTAACTCGGTCCTTATTACTGGAATTTGGCACGAGTGTATTTAAATCACACCGAAAAAAAATACGGATACGCAACGGGGTGATAATTTTTTTCTCATCTAACCAATAACTCAGTGTATCATTTGTTAGATCGTTAGATATATTGTAAGGATTACAAAAATATATTTTCGAGTCGGGATCGAATGACTCTTAGAACCAAGTTTTAGGATCACCCTCTACCCCCTAAACCTAATCCACTACTTCTGGAAATGTGAAAAAATTTGCTTAAGTGTAACGAATGCATATGGTGAAGTGGATTTCATGGTGAAGCACCAGGAGAAGTCCTCAACTATTAACAAAATAAAAATAATGTACATATTTTGTTAGTGATGACGACTATATACTATATACCTGACGTAACTGAGAAAAACTTAGTATGCACGACATGTTGGACGGAAGTTGACCAAAATACACACTGGAACTCTTTAAGGACAGCCTGAACGTTTAAAATATGTTATAGGTACCTATTGATTAATTACAAGGTTCCACAATGGTTTTCCCCTTTCAGTTTTGATGATTGATTTTCGGGTGCTGATTATGGGAAAAATATTTTAAAAATTCCATCACGTCAGGTTTTCAAAAGGAAATTATGGCTAGATTTATAGACAATTTTGGAAATTTTTGAAAGTTTATATTGGTAATATATACTTAGATACCCTAAGATCAGCGATCAAATCCAAAAGGTGAAAAAAGTTAAAATTGCCCAATTTCATGGGATTCATTTTTACGGACGGAAAATGGTTTTTTAAATAAAAAGTATACTTTATTTATTATAACTTTAACTATCTGACAGTGAATATCTATTTAAAATTAGTACAATCAATTTTTATTTAATGGCTTTTAGATCAATACAGTCATTTCAGAGAATAACCGGAACAAACAGACGAAACTTTAAACAAACTATTTTGTTATTAACAGTTAAGTAAACTTTCATATGTGTCTAGTAAAAATCTGTAACTTTAACATTATAAGTACACACTTCAATTTTATTTGTTATTTTTTATATTTTCTAATGTATTCAAAAAATAAAAAATTTAAATAATAAATGGAAAAAACTGACATTACAAGTAATTTGTTTATTTGCTTAAACTTTTTTTCCAAGTCGTGTCTTTTTTTTAAATTTATTATGAGAACCGTCTTTAATGTTTGTCCGATTACTATGGGGACAACAACCCTACATTGCGCGTGGTCCAAAACGAACTTAGGCGATTTTATTTGTTGGATACTTTATAGGTACCTATATAGTAGGTAAATATAAAAATAAAATTTCACTCACCATAAAAATATTTTTGACAAAAAGTTAGCACTTTCATGAGGATTTTTATTCTTCAGCACAACTTTTGAATCCATATTGCAGGAGTTTTGTTTATGTTCAACAAGTTCGTTATTATAACTTTAAAAAATGCAAACTTCTGTTCTTAAACGTTTAGTACTTTGACCAGTTACACCCTTAGTTTAATAAGTAGATATATGAACAGAATATTAAGTACATTTTTAAAAGCACCATAATCACGCTAATAAGAACTTATATAGAATTTGAACATATGAAATTTATATTTTATATTCACAAAACTACTTGATTTCGGAATTATATTGAATAATAAAATAAAAATTCAAAGGCTTTTGAAGAACGATTCCACGAAAATTAACCGCACTTGTTGTGTTGCCGAGAGCACTTTTCATGCCAAAATGTTAGTTAATTCAGTATTTTATTTATTATATATAGCGTGTGAATATAATAAGTACAACAAAATTCTAACGTCTGGATATTTTATCACAGATAGAATTAATAAGTACAGGCCGGTGAAGTTGCCTCAACACGACTGCGCGGCGTCGCTCTTTCACCGGAGCCACTGACAGACTGAATAGCCGCGGGCGCGATGTGCGTTCACATCATCTCGCTCTACACTTCCACATGATCCCCGATTGTTGTTGAATCATTCATTATCGCTATAAATAATATCTACTATTGCAATACTCGACTATTCAAATAAATTAAAATGGTAAAAACCGAGACATATTTATCATATCATAAAAAAAAGTCGCTGATAGTAGTTTAAGGAATGAAATTTGATAGAGCTCTTGTTAAAAAAGGACTTTAATATAATATGCTGAAATTAATTGAGGAATTTTATTTCAAGTTCAGAAGGCTACCGACCGACCGGATAGACCGACGATAGTTGGTTACGGAACATCAGACTGCATTACGCACAACTGAAAACAAAGAATGTTTCACTTGTTTCGCTGACTTTTTTAAAAGTTAAATAATATCAGCGAAGCATTGAAGGCAATGTCCTATAAACTATTGAGCTACTATGTGTTGCTTAATAGCAACAATCAACAGTTTAATCATAATTTAATATTATATTTATTCGAAAGACTAACATCGTCCTGTTTGGTTTAACAATAGTACAGAGTCAGGCGAAAACTCTACAAATATTTTCTATCTATATGTAAATTCAATCTAAAATTGTTCTAATTATTTTTTGACATTATTATGCAAAAGTTAATCATAACAATATGGAATGCGTCACATCTCAAGAGGCTCTCGTTAGACGGCTGGGTCAAGGGCCTGATGCAGAAGGCGGTACTCCTCGACACGGCGCGTATTGTGAGGAGGTTCCTCTCCCTAGAGCCCTAACCGCCGGTGGCTTGGACCCTATTCCCGCCACTGGTTGGCCTCTATATGTTATATTTTTAAATGTATTATATATGGAATGCTTCAATAAGATGTACATATCAATTAGTTAACCACCATGAGTTGTGCCAGCGTTGCCAGACGTCCCGATTTTCGCGGGACGTCCCGCTTTTTTAGATTAAAATTGAATGTCCCGCGCGGGACACGCTTTGTCCCGCATCAAAAACAATACTTGTCAAAAAAAATCGAGTCTCGCAACTCGTAGAACAACTGTTCTACGGTAAAAAGTTGTGAGATCCATGTAATACCAAGTCGGCTGTTAATTTATTCAGTCCCTACTTAATCGAATTTCTATCTTTATACGTCCAGTCCCTAAGACCACGATCGTGGTCCATAACAATTGAAAATCAATTGCGTCTGGAATCTCCGTACTCGAAGCATTAAGTTGTTACGTAATAATTAACAGCATCTTATAGTGACGCATATCAAAGTATCAAAGTAAAAACGTTTTATCAGGCTAACAACTAATTTAGATTTTTTGTTCATTACTTTTTTTAATTTACGTATGTTATGGAAACAGTATGTTTGTAGATCAAATTTGTTGAATTAGTTTCAATTCAATATTTTCCGTGGGAGAGCCATGCATTTGCACGAACGGACCGGCTTGACCGGAGTGATACCACGGCCTCATATAAAACCGGCATAAAATGACGCTTGCGTCGTGTTTCGCCGCGTGAGTGTGGTTACGGGAGGCCCAATTCCTCACCCCTTCCCCATTCATTCCCCATCCATTCCCCCTAAATGGCCGGCAATGCATTTTGTAGCTACTCTGGTGATGCAAATGTCCATGGGCGGCAGCATTCACTTTCCATCAGGTGATCTGTCACCTCGTTTGCCACCCTATCCCATAAAAAAAGAAATAAATAATGTCCATAACAAATTTAGGTAGATCTATTTCATTTCAGTTTTCATTTATTTTTATTCATAAGTTCATTCTCTTATCGGGAAACTTGACGAGTGATGATGATTGATTAAATAGCACGGAAATTGAACTAAATCCATCAATTATACACTTAGTATACTTTCATTTAATTGCGATTGTGCGAACAATGACACTTTTTCCGTCAAATATTACGCAAGGGACATGTAAGAGACGTAAAGATGCCATTCATGTTATGGCTGTAAGAGCTCGTTCCCACTTGTCGTGTCTGTAGGGCTATTCCGACCAAAAATCGAGACTCACTCAAGCGATTTTTTTACACTTTACTCACACGATTGTACATGTAGCGCCACGCGATATGATGCTGCACCGAGTCATACTAAAGTTGTAGTTGTGATATTCTGTAGCAAGTTATTAACAATTCATTTGACAGACCGAATGAGCGAAATTACTAAATTCACTTGAGTGATTCTCGATATCAGTAGGTGATACGGATTTTATTTTGATATAGGCGTTTCTATACAAATCTACCATTTTTAATCGGGCGACAAGTGTGAATAGCCTCATGTAAAATATTCTGCCACTGGGACCGGGTCCGACACACGGCAAGTGGGAACGGGCATGTAAAAATGCCATTCATATTATGACTGTTACATACCGTCCCACAGATTAAGCTCGTCACACATAGCTATAACATATATTTCTATGACGTCACCAAGCTATACCGTAATATAAATTATTGCATATTACTATATAGACGACCACCATACAATTGAAGGCAAAATATATATTTTTCAGTGTGTGGTAGCTTGCTATAATATCTATTATAGTACGGTATATTAATATATATTATAGCTAAGTCTGTGACGGACTTTATAATTATAAAAAAATAGTGTTTTTATTTTAAATGAATCTACCTGTTATCATAGCTGGGCACCGATAATTAAATACTTAACTTCGTTAATCGATAATCCGAAAAAAAAAACTTAACTTCGTTAATCGTTAAAGCGTTACATTTCGGAAGAATTAACGCAAAATAACGTTAATCGTTAACTTGCGTTAATCCATATTTTTTATTTTACAGAGTACTTTTTAACGCAGTTTAAATCTTCATATACCCGAATCTTGGGAGAAAGATCGGGTTATGTACGATAGCACTCACTAAAACCCCCTGTGATGGCCGGTTGAAAGCTGCGGGATCGCTTTCGCATGCGTATCCACTGAAATATTTATAATATGAAAGTGACTTCCGTATTATAAATATTCGATTTTAAAAATATTGAATTTGAAATAATATGAATAGTAAATAAATAAATTTTATGTAACATCATATAATTTATTATTCAATATAAACTAAAAAATAATAATAACCTTAATTATTTTTTAATTAATTATTATTTATTTAAAATTTAAATTAAATAATAATAATAATATTGATATTCTGATAAATAAACATTTTTCTACGTTTTATGTATTTAACTTTATAATCGTTGTAATTAAATTTTTTTAGCATTTGTATAGCAATATAAAAGCAATGTCATCTGTTTGTAGGTAATGCCAAAAAAATAAAAATAAAATAATTTATTTTCAACTTTAATTTGTCTGCTAATCTCCAAAATAGAGCCTATTTCCACGAGACTTATTGGCAGATAGAGATAAGTGATGATTTACAAGAAACTGCCTTAGTTTAGATTTCCACGAAAAGAAAAGGCTTAGTGAATGGTGCTAGCAGCTGATATACCTACCTTCCCGAACTCTTGTATAATATAAAAATATCGTGTTAAAAACCTGGGCCCGTATTCTCTATGTCATGATACGTAACGTACCCAAAACGGATGACATCACATCGTGTTTGTCAAACAATCTTACCATGGCACGTTACGTCTTCTTAAAACGGTATTTTGTAAGGCCGCCTTGAAAACGTAAAGAATAGCATAGATAATAATATTATTGTTTTTGGAGATGGTACGATCCGTTTTATTAATTTCTTAATTACTTATTTGACGCATGGAACGCGCCACGCAACGTGACATTTCAATTTCACAATGTCATAGAGAATACGATTATAATACAACGCGTTTCAACATAGGAATACGTTTTGATTTGGCATAGAGAATAAGGGCCCTGTGTTAGTAACCGTACATTCCCAAGTTTCAATCGATTATATTTTATCTAATATATTTAAACGAGCAATTCTTGTATATTTATAGGTATCTTCAATTTTAGAAATAAAGGCAACTATTCCGCTGAAATTTATTTTGCGGGGGGGTTTTTGGGGGTGAATAATTCGTCTAGCTTGTTTATTTTGTTATTTTGTGTTATTCCACACGTGTGGAAATAATATTAAACTTAAATATCAAATCAAACTTTCGCGGCACAGCGGGACGGTCGAATTTCAACGGAAGAATTTCGACACAGCGTGCGGAGCGGCCCATAGCTCAACTGGCTAGAGCACCTGCCCCGGCAAGGCAGAAGGTGCGGATCCCGCTGTGCCGCGAATTTTTGATTTGATATTTAAGTTTAATATCGTCTAGCTTGGTCTTATGTCCAAAGAAACGTGAATATTGAGTTTTCATGCGTTCTTATAACATGAATGAGCACTGAGCGAAGGTCACCCTGGTACTGTATATTATAGCTTCTTTTGATTGTATATTTAATAGTTATGATTTATGAGAATAGGTCATAAAATATCCTGCCATATGATTAGGATGTCTTTAACTAAAAAAATATCAAGTTGAACCGCAAGAAGCAGCTAGTATAAGGATAATAAACTTGTAAAGTAGTACAAAGTCCAAGGCGATGATTTTTACCGTATTATTTACGTTTTACAATTTAATTTTATCGCGACAGGTTTCAGTTTTTGTTCTGTTTTGTAAGCATCGTAAGAAAAACAAGTAATGTTTTGCTACAAGTTGTAATATTACCCCTAGTTTTATTAATTTTTATACCGAGCATAAAATTTTATGTCTGAGCAGTAAAATACTTAACAAAACTAAAATGTATTAGGTAGTTGATTATGGATAGTTATAAAATTAAATTGTACTTGAATTAATTTTTGAATAATTTAAGAATAAATTGTGAATAGCTTTATATTTATAATTTTATATACGACTAATGGAATAGCAAATCATTTTCACGTATTTTGACATGTCTACAAATCAATTCGCTAATCATTACTTTGTTATATAACTTTGTCTAGACTCGATAATTTATACATGAATGTTATTATAATTGTAGATATTAGTACCTATATCCATATTAAATTTATATATATTACCAAAGTAACTGTTAACGCTTAAAAACATTGGATAAATTTGCTATGACAGGACTTCAGTGTAAGAAATAAGCTAGTCGGCCGTAGGCAGAAGTTATACCTAATTGATATAATTATGTAGTCTCTATAGTTTTTATATATATTATATCTATTGAATGAATATCCAGAAAATAATATCTTAAAAACATAAAACGGATTAATAATTAGATAGATAGAGAAAATGTTTAATTAAAATCATTCTATGGCATTCTTCTCTATAATGCACTCAACATGTACATTTTCCAAAGACTGATTTATAAGATGTGGTGTCATAATCAAATAGTGTTTAATAACACAATTATGCGTTAAAACCACCACTCTCAAGTTATTCAGACTTGCGGTTACATGCATCAGACTCTTAGAAGTACATAATATGCAATGATTATTTCCGTGTACATAGGAAATGAGTTGATTAACATTTAATTATTTATCATTTAGCAAAATTGAAAATTGATGACAGTTGGCGCAGTGGTCACTGCAACGGACTGAAGCGCTAACGGTTGCGGGTTCGATACCCGCGCATGTCAGACATCTGTATTGAAGATGGATGTCTGTCGTGGTCGTGGTCTGGGTGTTTGTGTTTGTTTGTGTTTCTGTTCCGGACTACAGACACAAGATCCAATGATCTTACTGGGAGCCTGGGAGGCTGTTGAGTGTGAAGCGTTTAATATTAATTTTAAGTTATTTTTTAAGTAAAATGACATGTACATACAAGATGAATCATCATAAATATCATTAGATAATTTCATCAGTCATTTTAAACACGATTATGAAAAATAAATTAATTGATTCAGGGCCCTTTTTACCATCTCCTAATAAGGTTTAAGTCCATATTAAATGGTAATTTATAGTGCCATATTGGCCAGGCCATTTTACAAATAAGGCCGTTATTAGACGATTGACAGATCATTACTAAACCGTTAGATACTTTGGTTTTTTCGGAGACTGATACAGGTCGTTAATATCGAAATTAATCGGGGAAAATAATTTTTTTTCTCTTGACTGAATACAGAAAAAATGTCATCATCTCTTACTCTCACACACCAAAGCTATCATCATCAAAGTATACAATATTAAATAGAATTTTTTTATCATAGAAATTTTTATTACTACAAAACAGTCAAGAACGTACAAGAGTAGGTACTATGTACGGATTTATAAAAATTCTTTGCAAAATAAAGTCCTTGTCTGATTGATAGAATCCTTTTTTCTTTAACAATTGCGAAGAAAAATAACCATTTAAATATCTGAATGACCACAATGACGTCATATATCAAGCAAATCGTATATACGATCTAAATCGTCCATTTATAGATAAACTGCGGAGTAAAGATGGCGGCCAACCTTGTAGTGTTTAAATTGCTTTAATGACAGATGTCATTACCTAACATTTTCTTAGATTTTCTTGGTTTTACACGAATATTCGTAAAATTAAGCTATTTTAATCGGATTTAAGCTGTTTAAATCGCGTGTTTAAACAAGACGTAGGTAGGGCTTTTCTGGATAGTGATTGACCACTTTAAAGTCAATAGACATCAGTCACTAAAATGTTTACGACAAGTCATATAAAAGAAGGCGAAAGAAATAGTTCGATTATAATATGTATATTGGGTCATAATGACACCGTAATGGAGTTTCCATTATTAATGATTTCCAAAATATTCTTTTTATTAAACAGAAAGATGAGTATTTAAAAAAATATTAGGTACGTATAATTTAGCAATTGAATCTTTAGCGAACGGATGTTTTATCGACATAAACAATAAAACAATACGTTTACATACACATAACGTGAATATGTTTTCAATATTAATGTTAGGCAGAGGTCAAAAGTTTACAATTGTATGAAAATAAATTAATTTAAATGGCGATTGTGCTGTCAAACTGTATGTTTGTGTAAAAATTTTACTTTATTATTTTTTGGCGTATTTTCTGGAAATCATTTAAAATGATGGAAGCTCTATGTATGATAGAGTATGAAAAGGCAACCCGTCAGAAAATGATAAATAATAGCCCTGAATGATGAATAATAGCCCTCCTACTTTTATTTTCAGGCCGATATCGTTAATTTATAATGATTTCATATCGACGATTGAAAGGCTATTTGCTCTAAGCGCCATTTTTTTGACATATTTGGGATTTATATATATTTGGGAGCAGCAAATTATTCTCTATCCAAATATGTATATAAATCTATTAAATCTATATGTAAAAAAAATGCCGCTTAGACCAAATAGCCTTTCAACCGTCGATGACTAATGAATGAATGATGATTAATGAAGGGATTTTGAGAAAATTAAACTAACACCTACCTACTCAGATCAAGTACTATCAAACTAAAAAAAAATCGTTTATAAATAACATGTGCGTATGGGACACACATACTGGTGCATTCACCTTGGTTCTACTATAATTAGGTAAAAAAATAGATTCAAGAACAAAAATATTTTATCTCCTAACAGTCAAGGCCACATAATCAGCGAGGCTTATTCCTGAATTATATAAACAGTGATAACACTAAAGTATAAGCTAAAAAGCTAATATGGCTGATAACAGTGACTCAAAAGACAATGCGGCAGTTTGGTCACCTTGCCTCTCCTATAGTTTTTTTTTATTGAATCAAGCACTCCTTTTCGGAATTCCATAAGAATTAATCACAAAATTATTTTGCTATAATCTGTTTGTTACTGTTCCTGTGCTCCCCGGTGAAGGAAAATATCGTGAGGAAACCTGCATGCGCCGGAATAAATTCTGACACATGTATATCAGCTACATTGCAGTGCATCAGATCGGTGGATTAAGCTCCATTCCTTAAGAGGAAAAGAGGCTTTTTCTCAACAATGGGACATTTAGAGTTTACTTTACTTTTTTATTTTTAATCTGTTAAAATTACATACACCTGTCTAGTAATTTGCAGCAAAGGAATATATACAACATTCAATTGTAAAGACTTTGAAGATTGGAATTGATTTGTAGAGACTATATCTCCTCAGGATGCTACGGTGTCGAAGTGAAACATACGTAGTATCTATGCGGTGTCTTGCTGCATGCCAGACAGATGTTTGTTTTCACAGATTATATCAAATTAAAATTTATAAATTTAATGTGTTAATAACATTGTTAATTGGTAAAATAAAAAAAAAACGATACTTTATCTATCGAATAAAAACTCAGAATCATTTATTTAATTTTCGTTTTTGTAGAGTCAAAATAAACAAAACTTCCATAAAGTTCATTAAGTGTTAATATATTTATTCCACAAGAATCGAGTGTTAAATAAATAACTTGTTTTACGAAGTACTTATACGTGCTTGTAATGTGCGAAAACAAAAAGGTAAAAAAGATTAAAGGCTATATTGCTAGGTTTCTTTCCAGTAAGTGCTAAAAACGTCGCGACGTCAAAGGTGCAATGACCTTTACCCTTGGACCACTCATATTGGTGTAGTGTTTGTTTTAATTATAAAAGTTCAAATTTATAATAGTAATAACCGCTTTTCGAACGTTTTCGTAGCATTTAAAATTTTGCACAAAATTTAAAAAATATTTCTTGTGGTCAGTTTTTTTAAGGACTTTTTTTTGATTACTTCAAACGTAAACATCATGTGGTGAAAACTTTGGTTGTTACTGACAATTCAATTGAACTTTTTTAGTCTAGAAAGGTCAATAAATAAAACAGGCCTTTCTAGAATTAAAAAATAAAAAATTATTGATTAAGCAGTTTTCTTTGAATACCTCGAAATTAGGTACTTTTTTCGACATACCTCAGAACTAGGTGCCCTCACCTTATTTCTAATAAGTCGTTTATAGCTAAAATCGCTATAAGTTGTAATATCTTCATTACATTAGATTTGGCGTTAGGTTTTTTTGTGGGCTTTATTTTACAACGCAATAACTCATAACTCCTTAACACTCATCTGATTACAAGTAAAAAGTTGAGTCAAAATATGACGCCATTGGATGTACCAATGATGTCATTGATATATCAATAGGTACTTTTAGTTACTATAGAATGTCTTTAAACAAATTTAAACCAATTAAAAAAAATATAATTTTCAATGTTTTTCGACTTTAATAATATATTGGTATCTTTAAAAAGTAAAAGCTTATAAGCATTGTCAATCAAATGACCAATCAAATTAAAAAGATGGGTTCATTTTTTTATCATAAAAAATACTTAAAATCGGTTAATTCGTTTAGTTTACGTTTCTTCATCTCTTTAATTTTTCGGTATTTTGTTGCGTCGTAATATATCAGACTATGTTAAGGTCACCTTTTCTACACCCCTATTACCCCTTATATACCCCTTTATTAAGCGCTATGCAGCAGAATTTTCAAAACGAAATTTGGTTTTGCAACCTTCGTGCTCATGTCCGAAATTAACAAGGTTCGCC
>DVXP01003049.1:0-11820 GCA_018235645.1 Junonia grisea
TGATATGAATAAATAAGGTTGCCATTCTCAAAGTGAAAAAACTACGATTTCAAGCTGAAAAACTAGGACAATCAAGTAAAAAAAAAACAGGACACAGTGGCATAGTGATAGACATTTTTTTCGTTGTCCTCACTGTTTAAAATCAAGACGCTGGTAATGAATTATCCCGGAATCAACAGAATGCCCTAAAAACTAGGACAAGTCTTGAGAAACCAAGATGATTAGCAACCCTGGGTATGAAGCATAAAAAATATTACATGCCTTCCAAAATAGTAGTATTTTAGGATTTCTGAATTTTTCCCTATTTTAGGGAAGATGGGCAACTTTTTGCTGTCGTTCTCTTTGTAGGCAAAGAGACATTTGCAACTTTGATATTTTGGCTGAGTGTTTAACATGACTTCATCATTTAATTCTTAAATAATTAAAAAATGTAATAGTAATGATTTCTGCAAGTGTTCTATATATAGGACGTTAAATTGCGTAATTTCATCTATATTATAATAAGGATTAGCCTGAATTTGTTCTACCCAAAGGACATAAAAAATACGCGTCATGCACAATTGTAATCTATTTGAAAAAATAAGGTTATTATTTATATTTTACTTCTTTATCTAGCTATTAGTGCAAACATTTTGATAAATTTGATTCAAAATACATAAATGAAACAGGATTAAGGTACCCTTCCGCATGAGCATGTAAACGTCTATTTTTCGTGACGTCATTTTACAAAAAAATTTAAATGTCATTGTATCAGATTACACATATTTACATTCTTAACAAACCAATAGATATTACTATATGTTATTTTTTTAGTGAAAAGTTCAAATAATGCGTGCAGAATTTTTTGCTCTTTACGTACTATGAGTAGGACGCAGGTGGTCAGGAGGTTAAATATTTTTTTACGTCTTTTATTTTCAGTTTTTTGTTCTTGGCGACGTACCTCTCTGCTTGATTGAAGTTTGGATGTTTGATTACCGTATATTATGTCTTCTGTACAATTACTGTTCATTACAATTTTTTATTTCTATAAAAGCAATATGATATTGAACAAAAAAACTCGACTCGACTAACGTTTATTGTTAAGTCTTGATTCTACTACATCACTATTTATTTGAGAATAAAAACCTACAACACTGGAAATGTCATTTTACTGACTCGAATTAAAAATCTTGGTATAGATGTTACTTCTTGGATACACTCTTTGTCTCTTTTGTTTTTCAATAGCAAGAATGTCTGACAAATATTCCTTACTGTATGACTCTCATCCCTCAAACGTACAATAGACAATAGAGATCTTCTTTTTAATAAAGCTATAAAAAAACTTTAAGGACATTATTATGAAATATCTCCTCAGATCATAAAACGGTTGATCATACATTTTTTATCATTAACTAAACGCAAAAATGACTCGTAGACCTCATTATCTTAAATAAATATTTTCATCTGAAACAAAACTCAATCTTAAAGTGACCAGACGTTCCGATTTTACGGGACAATCCATTAATTTAATGAGTGCCCTCAGATTATTTAAATTGTCATCGTCTTAACAAATCAAATATTTATTTTGCTATAATCCGCGAAAACAGTAGATATAAATCTGTCTGGTATGGTGTACATACAGACACTTTAAGTACGTTTCACTCCGACACCGGAGCATCCTCAGGGGATGTTGCCTCTACAACGGTCAGTGGACTTCTCAACTGACAGATTTATACTGTTTTTGCGGATTATAGAAAAATAAATATCTCATTTGTTATCATGGAATTCCGCAAAGTAACGCCTGATTCAATTAAATATTTGTCATCGTCTTGGTAATTTTGTAGTTGATGACTGAAAAAATTATCGCTATACTAGTCCCAAGTGCAATTTGTGCTTATTGCCCTATCTTAAAATATTTAGTTACTTTAACGCATGTACATTTTATGATTTTCGAATAAACTCTTACCTTAGATTTAAAATATTTTTTACTAGTTATCAATTTTTTTATTTCGATGTAACTTATTAAAATAAAACTCTAATAAAAATTTGTAAAATTGAAATAGGAAAATGGAGAAATTAAGTTAAAATTCAATATATCAGAGCGTTTCCTAAAGATGCATTACCATGTGACGCTTGACGCTGTTTTCTATCGTAAAATTTTTTCACTTGATGAGAATTTAACTGACTTTAATATATTGTAGAAGGATGTATTACTAATAATTTTTAGTTTGCTTTTGAAGTCGGTTTATTTAATTTTTTTAAAAAGTTATTTTATAATTGAACACTTTTTCGTTACAAGTGATAATTATTCATAAGAATCCATAACAGACATTTCACGTCTGCACAGATTAAATCTATAAATAACTCTATTATGTGGCCAACTCCCGTTTAGCAAGCTGTGGACCGCAACTTACTGTACATTACGCTTTACCTAAAATGTCAACTGTTCAGTCTGTTCATGTCATGACCAATTAAAAGTATTGCTTTTTCCTGATGCAGGGCTGTTAGTCGTTGAGGAACTTTCTTGGTACTCCATCATCAGCTAGACTTCATCTTATGCATGTTGATTAATGTCTATCAATTGCTTAGCGATTATCTTAAATAAATAGAACCAAACCCGCATAGATATTATTAAGTTCTGATGACCATTTGTGGTTTTCATCCTCAGTTCCATTTCATCAAATGTTATTTTTCGTGAGCAAAGGGACTTTGAAAAAAACCGAAATCACTATAGGCGTGCCTATAAAATTTGAGGAGTTCCATCAATTTCCCCATTATTGGGACCACGACCACGACCATGGGACCACCTGTGAAACATACCCGGCACCGATGAATTGAGAACCTCTGCCTTTTTTTGAAGTCGGTTAAAATGTTAATCATGTATTTAGATAAATAGATGTAGATAGATATATTTAGATATCTATGTTGCTTTCGTTAGTTTTAATTAATCTACTTGTTTTTAAACGGACAACACCTATTAAAAGTAAACAGCTGATTTTAAAAGATTTATTTGACAGTGACAGTTCTGTGGGTAAATTTTCACAATATTGACATGAATGACAGTCTCATGATTTCTTCTTAAAAATAAATTGACGGATAATGAACGGCGTAAAAACTATTATAAATTAAAATAATTAATTTGGCTCCCGCCCATTACCCAAAAATGTCCGCTAGCAAATTAGATGCAGTTTATCGAAGTATACTCTTAACGAAATTTTTTACGAAAGGGTGGGGAAAACCTGAAAATCTAAGAAGGTAAGAACAGTTCACGTGTTATAATTATCGATTTGCCTATTTGTTTGGTTCTATCACGTAAAGTCGATATTATATGATACATTTAATGCATGTTTACAAATTTCATAACACATGTTTTAGGTTATTTGAATTCAGGAAGGTTGTGTCAAATCGTGATGAATGTTTTAAATTAGTTGAAAGGGACTATCCAGTAACAATTACCAAGGTAAGATCTGAATAGAAGTTAGAATCTGTTCAACTGGACAACTTCACAAAGTTATCAAATTTCTTATTTTTATTTTTTCTTTTTGTTAATTGTGTTTTAATGATGATTTTGCTGTTTAAGTGATGAGAATAAGCCTTAATATTGTATAATACTTTTATTTAATTAAATAACTAAAAGTATTAAGTAAACTAATGCAAAATATTAATAGTATAAAGTTTAATTTAATTATTTCTAATCCAAAACCATTAGGAACAAACTTTAACAGATTGTCATATGCTGGAAGGTTATTTCCTAACACCGTTGGAAAAGTATTTACCGGGCATAGTTCCAGAAATAGCACAGAAAGCACATTTTCAAATTCTATTGCCAATTCACTGGCCCGACCCTCGCTGCAAACCCGTTTGCTTACATTTAGCAGGAACAGGTGACCATGTAAGTGAATATTTCACCTTTTATGTAATATTCAGAACTTATTAATATTTATATTCACTTTTATTTAATCTAATACAAAGAATTAAATATAAAAAGTAATAAAATAAATACAGACATTATTCATATTTTTAAACAAAAGAATCCATTTTTGGTAACAATCTCTAAATGGTTGTGCTAATATTTGAATATGAGTTTAGATATTTTTAGGTTGTTTATAATAAATGGCAATTAGGAATTTTTGGCACATATGTTTGTGTATTGGTACATAAATATGTTTGCCTGCAACACATGTTTTCATAAATACATAACACAGCTACCCATACTAAAGAAGTTAAAATTAGATTTGCCATTATTCATAGCTTTATATAGAGGATGAAATTTATTGATTCACTCTTATGTGGCCTCACATACTGTCTTATAATCTAAAATCCTTCTCAATAAAGTAATTACCTATGTTATTACACATCGCATATATTTTCAAAATGGACATAGAGTTTTTGATAGTGCAGAAATGTTAAAAGATTTGTTAACATAATGACTTATAAGCTTTTTATTAACATATAACAATTTTTTAGTTTAAGTATTTAATTGAACAGTAATTTAATAGAAAAAATTAATTATTTGACAGTTTTTTTGGCGGCGGAGAAACCTAATGGTGAAACCGTTACTAAAAGAGGCAGGTATTGGTGGAATCATACTTGAAAACCCTTTTTATGGTCTCCGTAAACCTACAGATCAAGTGTAAGTTTCACTGTTTTTAATAATATTAAACAAATGTAGTGAATAATAGTTTGGGGTATATTTAAAGAATACTTTAGAAATATATATTTTTTATTCGCCATATTATATATTTTGTTTCTTTTTTGCTATAGTTTCTAAAATAAAACTTTACATAAACAAAATTATTCAGATAATCTATCAATCTTTAAGAGACGTGATATTATGTACAAAGATAACATTTGAATGTAAACATAAAGTACTAAGGTGACCTTCAGTTTATGTAATTTCTAGAGGTAAAGATCTCAATAATTAGAAAGGTTGTAAGTCACTATTATTGCTAATAATAGTTAGCTAATTATAGTAACAGGTTTAAACCACAATATTTTTTTTTGTTTTATTTATAATAACTAGGCATTGTAAAACACAAAAACATTTATGTACAAAGAGTACTTACATTTTATACATGATATATTTTTCTTGGATAAATTAAATTCGATATTGGTGTTGATTAATTTGAATTTTTTTTTATGAACTTGTTTTACAGCTCTGGATTCAATTAATTTGATTGTAGGTAAGGGTCCTCCAGCCATCCTACTATTTTTATTTGCTCTGCTTTTTCAACTTAAATATTTTTTTTTTCAATTTGCGGATGGCAACCCTTATTGCAAATATTTATTTAAACACAATTATTTTGGCTATTTTCAAAAACTTTTCCAAAAAGAATAATTGGAACCTAATTTAGTTTTATGTAATCAATTAATCATTTCAATACTTAATTATTAATGACATACTCAATACTCAATGAATGATATAATAACAATCTATCATAGATTGTTATATCATATGTATTGTATCATAGATTATCTATGCGTATTATTGTTGTACGTTACCTCCAGCCGGTCATCACTACACAATGTATCGGACATATTCGTGATGGGCGGCTGCTTGATACTGGAGTCGCTGGTGCTATTCCACTGGTGCGAGCGGAATGGACTCGGCCCGCTCGGCGTCACGGGACTATCTATGGGTGGACATGTGAGATGAACACTTTTTAAATACTATAATATACACAAAGATTTCATTTGCATCAATTTTTTTAAGTATAGTTATGCTGTCTATATTATTTATTCCGCGAACAAATAAACTTTTTTAAATATGAGGTATACCTATTATAATCTATGCACAAAGATAAATTCATTTGCAACTAGGTTTTTATGTATTTTTTATCATGCTATCCATATAATAATTTAGTGTATGGGGCCATCCATTAATCACGTAAGGTTGTTTTTCTCATTCAAATGATGTTTCGTGATGTTTTACGTACCCCTCCCCCCCTCTTTTGAGCCTCACGTGATTAATGGATGGCCCCTATGCACAAATTATTAAATTATAGAAAATATATTCTGACTTTTATTAATTCGGTAATCAACGCAAATTACTTTTTAAGATGGCGTCATTGGCAGCAACAAATTGGCCAAAACCACTCGTACTAGTGCCTTGTCTATCATGGTCAACTGCGTCTGCTGTATTCCTTCAGGTACTTATGAATATTCATAATTATTATATTATTGACTGAAAAAAATTGTTAAAACAAATTGTCAATATGATTAACACATTCAGTGCCCACAACCCACCTGTTGGGTATTTTTGGAATTCATCCGTGTGCCCACAACCCATCTGTTGGGTCGTGGCTATAGGTAGCTATAGAAAGGATAACGCTATGTCCAAGACCCACCTGTCTGGTACAAATTTTTTCAATCAAAATGTATACGATACGTTTTTTATTTTTATATAAGGAGTTCGACGTATAACGTCGTCACTACTCACGTCCTTCAAATGGGGGTTCTATAAGTGTTATAGATCACATTTCGATAATAAAAAAATAGGGCTTACCAAAGATATGAGCAAACATACATGCATACGTTATCTGCCTTCTTCGGAAAGCTAAACAAAATTTTGCTTTTTCGTTACTTACAATTTTTTATTCATAGATATCGTCACCTTAAATGCTAAAATTATTAATTTAACAAAAAAACTCATAACGACGTAAATTATATGAAATCTCTATAATTGATTTAAAAATGTAACATTCTACTAAGTCATTTTGCACAACCCTGAACGTGTCTGGCAAGTAATGAGTGGAGTAGTGGACCCGACTGTTGTAACTTGTGCATAGGGAGACGGTTACCAAAGATTACGGTTACTTCGTCATCTTGCATTTGGACGCAACAGTTGGGATGTTTTTCATGGCCGTGGGCACAGGATGAATTCGTATTTTGAAATCGGCAACGAATGTTTAGTACCTACATTTAGTACCTAATTTATTATCGAAAAATAAGTAATTTTCGTGACTTAACTTTGTGAATAAACAAATTCAAAATTCGAAATATTCTTTATTCAAGTTGGCTTTGGGAGCTCTTTTGAATCGTCAGTTTACATTTTTTTTTAATCTACCGCCGGTTTCGGAAGGTAGATCCTAGCCGAGAAGAACCGAAAAAATCCGAAACTGCCGAAAAGTCGGAATACCTCCGATTGATGAATTTTGGTGTACACATATATGTATTTCGATGCGCTGATAGCGGATATGATAACAAAATACATGCAGATTTGACAGTTAAATACAGAAAAAATGTTTTTTTAGGTTAAAAATTGAAAAATGTTGATGTCAAAAAAAAAGTTTTTTACAAAAGACCATGATGGATATTTTTAAAAATTTAGCTCATTTGGAATTTTATTTTAATTTGTCTTTTGCAATCTTCCTCCTTTAGAAATAGCAAGTCGGAAATGTATTTACAACGGATTGGATTATTACAACAATGGATTGGATTTTTACGCAAAAAAAGAAACAATTGTAATTCATAATGTCCTGTCTAGGTATGATGGAAAAAAATCAGATTCAAATAATTACACAGAAATAAATTTGAACTTATATCGTAATTTTATTAACAAAGTGAAATAGGTGAAATAAATAACATAATAATATATTTTAAAGAAATATTAATTTGTACATTGCATATTTTTCTTACAATTAATCATTTTTTGTTTAAATTCATATGACAACAATGAAATTTTGTAACAACTTTTAGTTTTGTTTGTTGTTAATAATATTAAGCTTAAAACAGATAAAATTGACATTTTCGTAGTCAAATAAAATGCTTAGTTTTTCTTTAATAAAAAGTAAAATTTTTGTACAGTAAACATAACTATAAAATATCAGCTGAGTTTGTAAAGTTAATCACAGATTAAGTGTGGTGTTCCCAAAGGCCATCGATACAGGCTAGATTGAAACGCTAAGGCCGTTATATATCATAACATTTAGAATATTCATTTTCAATACAATCAATAACAGATTCCTAGTTACATGACAGCAAAGTTAACAATATCAATTTTTAAGTACATTAAATTGATGTGCAAGACTTCATTAGCAGTGTCATTAAAACCAGAAGTTAAGAACATTAACTGAACTGCTTCTTTTTCAAAGATTGTTTTATTGAATCAATATCAAATACAAATCTATAATCGTCTAATCTAAGATTAAGAGAGGACAATATATCACATATACACAATTATACTGTTTTATTAACCCTCGAGCATGTAAGAGTTTATTAAATTTATTTCGAATATTAGCCTTAGTAAAATGTAATTATTTACTTATATTACAGTAATCGGTGCTCGGAAGGAATCTTTATTACGACGATTTATACTATTATTCTACATTAAAATTTACATAAAATATAATACACAAATACATAAAGTATGCTAATATGTGTCAATAGATTCAATCTTGGGTACTAAACACCAATCACAGAAAATATAACTATTATAATTCTTTAGTATATTTTATATTTATCTCTGCAGTATTAATGTGCTAGAGGAATGAGAGTCCGACCGCCGACGGGGCGGGGTCACAGAATACTTGGCACCATTTGAGTATTAACGCTATCATATCATTTATTCGACCATATCGATACACTCGTTCAAAAAATACTACTACAAACTAGAGGAGGCACATACTTCAGGTCGACGAAAAGAAGTTCGAAAAATATAGCAATAAATACAACCATAGTTCAAATAATTTACAATCGCACCATCACCGCATCACCGCGCTCAGCACCATTTCGAGTTAACACTAGAAACATAAAACGGAACAACGTCCTCGCTCACAGGCGGATGTCGTTGGTGGCGGCGAGCAGCGCGCCGCCGGCCTCCGGCTCCGCGCTGCGCACGAACGCGTGGCACTGCACGTCGTCCTGCGCGCCGTACCGGTGCAGCGTCAGGAACTTCAGGTTCGCCACGATCGACGAGTTGATCGGCCTCGTCGGGATGTTCACCGTGGTCGCCGAGCGCTCGATGCGCTTCGTCCGGCTCTCCGACGGCGCGAGCTCGAGCGACTGCCCGCGCCCGTACAGGCGAGACTGCCCGAATCGCGGAGTCAGCCGTCCGATCAGGTTGTCCTCTTTACGCGTACACTTACTCGAAGCTTGCGAGTCCTCCGGCGGCTTGGGTTTCTTCTTGAGGAAGAATGGCGTAAGTCTTTCGGTGAGAGGTCGTGAGGAATGAGATCCAGCGTCGTGAACGTTTGACGTGGAATTTGAAGTCTTTAAAGGTTTTATCGAGCTAGATTGTGTTTTAATAGGATTTGATTTTCTTTGCAGGCTGATTCTGGAAAACATTCCATATTCCTCTTTTTCTTTGACGTCAGTAGGTTCTTCGGGTTTAATATCACCCGATTCGAGATCTGGCGTCTCGTCCTCGCATACTTTTAAAACACAGTATGTATCTCGTTGCAATTCATCTAGAAGGCTGTCGTCATTCGATACGGTGTCAATTTTACTAATAGGCCGAACGTCAGTGTTTTCTGAAGGAGTTCTTCGATCCTCCGAATGGGTACCTTCGGGGAGGCTAGTGCTTGATCCACATACAACTTCGTGTCGGAAAGTGGCGTGCTCATCCGATTTTGTAACATCGATTTCCAACGGTTTAACTTGCAAGCGCACTCTTGACGCCGTATTGCCACGCGGAGGAACAGCTGGTGGCGCATCATCGTCCGATGTTTGCGCATGGCTCATAAAGTTGGCCATCAGTTCATATTCTTTACATCGACTGGAGATGTCGTGCTCAGGTCGTTTGGAAGGTGTGAGATCGGGCTTGGGTCTGCGCATCGGCGGTTTCAACTCTACATCTACGTACTCGCAGAGCGGCGAGACGGGCGAGACGAGCGTTACGCGTGAAGGCGACAGGCGAGCGGGTTTTGGAGGCCGTGCAGGCTTTTCAGTCGAAGCGTCGCTGTCTTCGGACGGTTCATGTTTTATACACGACATAGTGAGATAGCCGCTTCCGGTGGACTTATTTGATTTGCCAGAAGAGCGTTCGTCTCCATGTCGAGCTAGTTTTAATGATTCTGTACTTGAGCAGATGTCGTGTGAGGTTTGTAGTGGAAGCGCTTTGCCGTCAAGGTCGATCGTGGGAGACGAATCACCTCGCCACGGTCGCCAGAAAAATGACCCACTATCGACGTTATTCGCAGCACCTGCGAGGTGTAGATAGTTGTCGTCGCCTATTGGTGCTTGTCTGAAAATTGAACGAATGGTCATTATAATTATGAAGGCTTCTTAATTTAATATTAATTTACAGTCATAGAATTTACTCACTTGCTACCATATTTTGTTTCTCTCGCTAATGATCTTCGATATATGCAATGACGATGTTCGAGGTCGAACATAATTTTTTGTAATTCACGCAAAGTCACCGCCTCAGCGTCGCGTTCTTCGGGACTCATGTCATCTACAAAAAAAATTACATAAAATATATAATATATATAAAAAAGTGAGCCGAGATGGCGTAGTGGTGCGAACACGTGGATCTTAACCAAAGGTCATGGGTTCAAACCCTGGATCAATGGATTTTCAAGTGCTGTGTGTTTAAAATTCATCGAAAAAATTCGATAAAATTTGGTGAAGGAAAACATCGTGAGGAAACCTGCATGTGCCGAAAGAAATTCTGACACATGTATATCCATCAATCCGCAGTAGAGCAGCGTGGTGGATTAAGCTCCTTCCTATACCTTCTCCCTAATAGGAGAAGAGGCATATGCCCAGCAGTGGGATATGTGTTACGTGTTACGTTTATATAATATAAAAATATCTGCATTCTGTTGTGTTAGAGTGTGAGTGTGTTGTGCGTACCAGGCGGGCGGTGCAGGCGCTCGTCGAGGCGGTGCACGTGGGCCACGAGCAGCGCGTGCAGGCGCTGCAGGTCGCGCGCCGGGTCGAGGCGCAGAGCTAACGCGGCGGGCCCGCGGGTCGTCTCGCGCTCGCCCTCCGCGCCGGACCCGCCGCAGCCCTCCGCGTCCGGCTCCACACGACCGCAACTGGTTTTATAAAGATTATTGTTATAGTTTCTTACACGAAGAGAAAAATGTACACAAGAGGAAGTTAACATTTTGAATTTAATGGGTAATTTTTGAGTTGTCTACCAGATCTTTAAATTTAAAAAGTGATAATCAATCTTAGTGTAGCATACAGTTTCCAGTTGTGTACTGATGTAAATGAAATAGTGAATATTCATTGAATAATTTATACGATTGGAAACCGACTTGAAAACACTTTTATGCTAATTAAAGTCAATTATGATATGTTTTAGTTCAAAAAAAGATTATTGATGTAAACTTTTAGAATTCTATATGCAATATCTATTCTATTATATCTATTGGTGCTAATAATTAATAATTACTTTAGAAGTATATATATATATATAACACTCCAGTATAAACGAATATTACATTCCTATTATTTATATAGTGTCAGTGTAGTATAATTTCAGTACCATGTTCTCCACAACACGGTTGTCTGGCAAAGATCGCTATTTAGCAATAAAGCCGCCAATAATTGTACATATAATTCTGTTATTGTATGCGTCCCTAGTGTGCAATAAAGTATACTTTCACCCTTACCACGTCCACTTGGAGTCGGCGTAGTACCCGGCGTGCGGCGCGGCGGGCGAGCGGCGGCACAGCGCCGACAGCAGCCGCAGCCACTCGGCGCGCTCCACGCAGTTGCTCGCCTGCACGAACAGCACGCGCTCGCGGTGCACTGTACGATGGAAATATAACAGTTACTAACTTGATTATATTTATTTTTACTATTTTATCTATATATATATATAAAAGAAAGTCGTGTTAGTTACACCACTTATAACTCAAGAACGGCTGAACCGATTTAGTTGAAAAT
>DVXP01003050.1:0-11819 GCA_018235645.1 Junonia grisea
GTTGGACCCTTATCTTCTTTACTCGTATTTCAAAACGACATTTTAAGGTTCAATATTCGCTTTCGCCCACACTATCCATACTGAATACGAAACTAAATGTATTTAGTAGTCTGAAGTTAATGACTTTCAGTAAATATAGGATAAATATAAGTATAGGATTAATAAAAGTATAGGAAAATATAAGTATAGGAAAATATAAGTATAGGATAAATATAAGTATAGGATTTTAGAAAATAAAACAGGAAATGTTTGTAGCGAAAATAAATTGTGAAAAAAAAAATATTAAATAAATTATTTTACCTAGAAAAAATTGCGGAGACCAAGTAATTTTAGAAACGATTAATACAAAAAAGATTAGAAAAATAAAAATTGTATAGTTTTTAAGAATTAATCATTTTTTAGATTTTTAACAATCAAGGTATTTTAAAAAATAAGGTATTTATAAATTTAAAGTTGAATACGTAAACGTACTTTTATGTTCATGTTTAGAAAATGTATTAAACCTTATATTTAAGGTTATAAGTTTTATATACAAGCAGTTTTCGAACCCGTGTAAGTACCCTTTTATTCCTCGATTTTATTTCTGTATAAAAGGTATCCAATATGCTGATGAAAGGTATAAACTTTCACTATGATGAGTTTCAGTTTCATTGAAAACCATTCAGTGATGTCCGCATGATGTGTTCGCGAACAAATAAAAATGATCTTTTCAAATCTTCTATGTTTAATCGCGATTTTTATAGAAATATATTATTTAAATTAAATTTTAAGACTAAATTTTCTAATCTAATTAGAAAACATTTTTTATAAAACTTAATACTTTTAGTTGTTGTTATAAAGGCTTTAAAAATCTTCGTTATTGATCACATTATTTTCCTCGTGAAGCTATACAAGCTACAACAATTTACTCTTACAAACATGAGTATGCCAATACTAAAATATTTTATACCACTTCTAAATTTTTATACGAAACAAAATAAATTACACAAAGCGCAATCTAATACTTATAAAATAAATCTTATCAAAGGAGAAATGTTTGCTATATGCCAGTACATAATGGACGTCGTTAGGCAAGTGGGATGGTCGTTCAGGGTGTAACTTTTTCAAGTCATGGAGTCAATCGTTTATCAAGCTGTTGTGTTAAATCTAACGGCAGGCCGGGGAATCGGTAGTTGACTTCTATTGGGATTTATGTTTTTATGTTTAGAATAGATACGGGTTTATTTGAACATTTTCTGCTAAATGTTTTGATTATTTTACAGTTTTTAGTCGAAGTTCCGACTTAACCGTTAACCGACTTGTAAAAGGAATGCAAAAAAATTTGTAGTGTATCGTAAAATATGTTTCCTGATTCGTCATATTAACATTTTATCTTTTACAAGTAAATAAATATTGGTCGTTTCTTCGTTTGCGTTTTTATTACATAAAATATTCTAAATTCTAATATTCTAAAACATTTTATTCCGTTTAGTATTATTTTCTATTTATTGCATAAAACATACTACAGCTCTCAATTTTTTATTTCAGTTTTTTTACTTATTTATCTTTTTGTATTGATTTTTCACAATTTACGTAGGATTTGTCTATTCATTTCGGATGTCAGCCTCATTAGTCGATGTGCTCGTAACTCCATCAAATTCTTCCAGTCATTTCCCGCTTTTATTACAGAGCGCTTTTTACTTGGTTTCTTAATTTTCCAATGGGATCTTTATTTGGAATTTTTATTTCTCGAACAATTTGTCTTGGTCGTAATGGTTTCGAAATAAGTTTGGTTGTATTGTTTGAAATAAATGATAATAATAAGCACACTTTATCCAATAAAGAATAATTTAAAATGTTCATAATTATGATTTAATAATCCTCATTTTTTATTAGTCGCTTTTTTCTTTATACTTAAATATCAATCTTTTTTAAAAACTATGTATATCCAACATAAACTAATATTACGTATTACATAACTATTTACTATATCAATCAAGAACCAATAACAACATCCAGAAGAGAATTATTGTGGATGAAAGTATTAATCACTAAATTAACTGTTCCTTTCGCTTAGTTATCAAAAAAAAGCTCTCGTCAGCGTCTACAAATCAATTATCCGAAGCCAGGGGTAGACATCACGTGTAATTGACTTGTTCATCGGTTTCCTCCTTCGTCCTTTCCTAGACTTTCGTTAAACTACTTAGCTGTTATTGATTTTATGCCAGTATTGTGCGTAAGTTATTTTATTTATATTATAGTAAATTATTAATTTCTATGCTAAAATAATTTATTTTGGAAAGTATGTCTAACGAAAGTAGGACATTGTACAAAAGTCTAAAATAGTCCAATATCCCTATATTTTCGTTATTGCAATATATACTAGTAATATAAAAATATAATTAAAGGAATAATAGTGAATAAATTTAAGATTACTACATAAAGGTTAGCATTGAAAATTCATATATAATTTAATGTTTAAAGGCTATTTTCTTTAAGCAAACAAATTATTTTATCGTAGTAATAATACAAATAAATCTTTACCCTTAAGGGTTATGCTACGTAAAATATATTTTATAATATAATAGCGTGATTTGATACAACAAAGTAACGAAATTAATTTATGAACTCGACTGTTATAATCCAAGGACGTCACAACCTTCGAGGATAACGTGTAACGACCTAAGATTCACTAAAAGGTCTGAAGATCACGTCTGAATCTTCAATATGAAGCAATTAAAATATAAATAATTTAATGTTATACAATTGAAGTAAACTTTGTTCTGCAATATTTTATTACAAGCGCAACGAATAATCTGATAATAATTTGACTTGAGACTCTATTATTAGTCTCAAAACTATATTAATGTTACTAAGGCCTTCTATACTACTATTAATAAAACTTTGTATTACAAATATTAGTTTAGTTTACTTAATTTAAAATTTATAAATAACTGAATTTCTGATCGGTGACAATAAACATAGTGACAAATTGTATATGCTATTAGAAAAGAAGTTTGAACTACCGCTATGGTAAAGCCTGTAAACTGTAGCAGACTGCTCACAAACTGTCGACATCGGAATAGCCACATTGACACAAAAAATAGTCTACAGTAGCTAACATAGCTGCGTCCCATGTGTTCTGCTATGAGTGAGAGAGCCTAATTAGCTTAGCAACCGCCTCCCAAGCTGGCAAAGTATTTGTGGCTCCTTAGGTTCCGCAAATGGCAATGGGCGGAGATCTTATGACCATGAATTGACACGCCTTGAGCCTTCGTTCGCTTATTCTTTTGCAAACTTTTGGCACCTTTACTAGGTATCAATGTTATCTCATAAGAACAATATTCATAATATTAAATCATTCACAGCATAAAGGCAGTTTTATCAATTATTCTGATCTCTCAGAATTCAAACTTTACACGAATATTTTTAATAAAGCAAATAGTATAGTGGTTATTACACAAAACTATAGCAATCGATTAAGTGCATTGTCGATAATTGTTTTAATTTGAAATAAAATTGACTTTGAAATCAACTTTCAAAAATGCACTGAAAGCGATAGCGACATTAGCGTTATAGCGTCTCAAATTTTAAAATACTCTACACAGTAATTTACATCATAATAATTTAATTATATAACGTTTTTTTTATGTATAAATACGTACCTATAACATATACAATTACATTAAAAATGTATAGTTTTACAAATAACAATAACAAGTTCAACAAGATACGTCCAAACAAGCAATAGCCGATCTCGGATGACTTAGTAATTTAGAAGTTACAGTCAAAACGATATTGTTATCGAAACCTAACGATATTCGTAAGGATGTGCCACACCCGATTTCGTATCCTCTATCCTAATTCCGGTTAATAATGATGTAAACTTAGCCGATACAGTAGTTTGTATCGAGTGTCTTGTTATGAACGTTATAAATGCTTTTTGGCAAGGGGCGGGTGTAACACGTCTTTTAAATTAGGGACCGTGTGTTAATGACGGTTTTCGATTGTTGATAAGTTTGAAAGATGTTTGTTTAAAATATAATCTCACAGTAATTAATGTAAATAAAATAAACGGATAATTATAGATTAAAAATGTAGATTAATAACCGAAATACCTTCCTAATAATACCCTATGACGTAGTCAAGTAAAAGAATTCATTCCAGGCTATTGGTCAAGTAAATAATTAATCCATTATATCATTTAAAATGCAACCTATCGAAGCTGTACTGAAAATTTATACGTAAAAATATAAGTATCAAAAACTCAAGTCACCTTTCCCGAGATCCTCAACCCTTTAACAATGTTAATGCCTTACAATGTTATTAATAGTATCCAGGGGTAGCGAAGGCCTGACAGGTTGACACGTCTGTCCCCATGATTAATGGCCTCCCCAATCAGATGCACGTGACGTCATAACGTCCAACACCCTGTATTATGAGTGAATTGATTAAAATGATGAGATAATTGCCATACGATTTTAAGGTATCATTTTCGTGTAATTTATAATTGATGTGAGTTGAAAAGTTAGCTGAAATAATTTTTAACTTTTTACTTAGTGAAGTTTATTACATAAAGGTATTAGGTATGACAAAATTTGTGGTTAAATTCATCTCGAGCTCGGCGGTGAAGGAAAACATCGTGAGGAAACCTACATGTACTGGAAGAAATTCTAACACATGTATATCCACCAACCCGCAATGGAGCAACGTGGTGGATTAAGCTCCATAACCTTCTCCCTAATAGGAGAAGAGGCCTATGCCCAGCAGTGGGATATATACAGACTGTGTTACGTGTTACGCAAATGTATGTACAAATAGACACAAAAACTACTGGACTCAATTAAAAAAATCTTTCTCTATTAGCAGGCTTTATTATTACTGATTAACGAAGCCTATATTTTAAGTACACGGTGCATTACGGAGTAGTGGTGCAACTCGAGTCGTTTTTTACTCGAATGATTCGAGTGATGTGGTCTGAGTTGTCACTCGAGTGGAAAAAAAATCAACTCAAGTGACCGAGTGACTCGATGACAACTCGAGTCACTTGTGTCACTAGGTGACTCGAGTTGAACTCGAGAGATGTTTTAAAATAACTTGAGTCACTTAAGCCAAAAAACTCTACTCGAGTCGCATCACTATTATTAACTAAATGTTTTAAATTAAACACCTTTACCCCAAATTGCATCATTAAATGAAATAATTAAATAAATATCTATCTAAAACCATTTATTGAATGTGGAAAGTATTAAGCTAGACAGCCTATACCTAGGCAATAGTATAGGCAATAGTCTAGATCAGCAGGCAAGCCACGTGCGCTCGCCAGGCACGAACAAAACAATCGCTAACTCCGCTGATTTGAAACCAGGATTTCTTTTAGCTGAATTTATTTACCCGTTTTTCTTTTTGTCGCTTTTAAAGTGTGAATGTTTTTTTGTAAGTATTTACTTCGTAGTAAAAGTAGATTTATTAAACATTAATAAAATGAATGTGTAAAAGGCAAGTTCGATTTAGTAACAGTTTTTAACGAAAAGTAAATAAAAATGTATTTAAAATTTAAGTAGGACAACATTGCCATATAATATCTGAAGTATGATTAATACTTTTTCATAACCTAATTTTTTTCTTAGATTGAAAATTAAATTAAAAAAAAAACATTATTTAAAAAGATAACAATAAACATACATCTCCGTTACAGTTACAACATTTTTGGTTTTATATGTTGAAATCGTAGCTGCAAAAGGATTAACAAAACAAAGAGAGGCGCTCCGCTAAAATAGGTGCTACGAGTTAGCTACGTGGTTACGTAGTTCGTAGCTTTATGCTACGGCGTAGCCGTTTCTCGCTAAAGAGCATACGCGCTTGTAAAAATTTATTGCACGAAATAGGAAGCGTTTTAAATGTTTTCGCTGTTTGGAACTGAAACATTACGTTCTAGATTATATTAAAATATAAAGAATATTCTCGGTTTTTGGATTAAAAACTCCTGTCGATGAAAAAAATACAAGAAAATTATAATTATAACGTCATTAACATATCATTCAGTAAGAGTTCATATTCAAACCTTAATCATTAATGATAAAAAGTCCCTTTCACAAAAAAAGAAAAACAAGTCTAGTTGGAAAGTACTAATTAATTATAAAAAGGAACAGGAAAAAAAGCTGTGCGAATAAAAAATTCAGCTTAATGCGGCGTTTTGCGCTCAAAATGCAAAGAGAATCTAGGTCTCGGGTGCTCGGGCGCCTCTCGACGTGCTACCTTATTAGTGGAGGAAATTTTAACTATCGTTTTGTTAAGAAATTAATTGTGATCTCTTAGATTTGTAGATATGAATAGAATCTCCTTGTGGTAGTGAACTGCCTGTAAATATCCCGTTGCTGGGCAAAGGCCTCTATTAAGGAGCTAATCGGTTATGTTGGTCCTTCGAGCCAGATGCGGCACTAGAATTTTTCTTTTACATGAGGGCGATGTTTCGATTCAACGTCGAGAACGATGAATTAAATACAACTTGAAAATACAGCGGTGCTAGCTGGGGTTTGAATCCGCGACCTTTGGTTTACGTCGACGTGTGCTCTCTACTCGGCCATCTCGGCTTTTAATTAATTATGCTCTCTTAAATTATAAGTCACTTTAAAAAAATATCCTTTAATATAAATTACTTTGAAACTAAGCTAGTGTATGTTTTATAAGTATGTAGAGACGTAAAAATATATTTTTTCCCTACATTTAACGCAATAGATTTTATTTACAATCGAAATTTAGAATACGTTGGTTTTATATATTTTTTTTCAAAGTTTGTACGGTAACGTGAAATTCTAAACGTTTGTGAGGTTTCTTTATATACTGAGTTACGTACTGAAGCTGCGTGTAGTAAATAGAAGAAAATAAGGCATGAAATGGGCTGTTTCTAAAACAGTTACTAACATACATAAAGAAACATTTTATGTAAATACATGTATAGAATATATGTTTAAAAAGTATTAAGTATACATTCTGTTAAAAAATAAATTTGTTTCTCGAAATAAAGGTTTATTATCATGTTCTATACACATTAAAATATTTACGATGATGTAGTCATTATCAGTTCTTTATTACAATAACAATTAGAGACTTTAAATTTGATAGAAATATGCCATCTGCAGCATATAGGTAACGACTTAAAACATTTTACTTTATTTTTAAATGGTTGAAAGAGAATATAAATACACTTGAATATTAATTTATTCATATGAATAAATTGCGGCGAAGATGCTTCTTAGTTATTTCTGAAGAGCTTTAATAAGTTGTTGATTATGAATATCAGCCTTGATAGTTTTAGTGGAAAATTGGCCGTTAGATGATCATTGACTTATAGCTAAAAGAGGTAGCTATTTTTAAACACCGATGCCAGAAGATCTTTAGTTTCTATTGAGTTTTGAAAGGGCTGATTCAATCACAAGGGTTTTTAGCTATTCATTGAAAATAACTACTGAGGGTGTAACAATGTAGGTGCATTATTTAACATGTAAGTGTAGTAGTCGCTATACTGATTGAAACGCTTATAACCTCAATATTGGTCATATAGATACGTTGTGATCTAAGTGTTACATAAGATCCTCTGATTGTAAGGACCGTTGAAGTCTTATATCTTATATAAGATAGTCTTATATATCTAACATATTTCAACGCCAAATTACAATAGTTGACGTAGAATGATGTCAATTAAAATGTCATTCAATTGGGGCTGTTTATTTGTTTGTATTTCAAAGCACATCGTTAACATTTAAATGTCAAAGTTTTGTACAAAACTAGCAGACCTCCCAGGATTCGCGTAACGTTTTTGAAATTTTAATTGTCTATGTTCTTCGGAGATAGCTTCCAGCCAATGAAAAAGAATTTTTCTTTTCTTTCATTTAGTTTCGGAGCCTATTCATTACAAACAAACAATAAAATATTCTTTATAATATTAGTACAGATTAAACAATACGGCCAATACATAAATACACAGGTGGTTAGAATAACAAATGTTATAAGCGATGTAGATCTATTGTCGTTTCTTAATTAGAGGGAATAAAATATGAGCCGTCAAAGCAAGTACGCAGGTTTGTTGAGGCTTGTTACGTTTATTATGTAATTAAATGCTATGTGTGATCCCATTATAGTTAATTTATTAAGCGCTGCGAAAATATATTTAAGCGAAAATCGTATATAATTTGTACCTTTTTTGGATAATTGTCAATTCTTACAATTTTTTTTTCGATTTTATTAACCTGCATAGGTTCCTGAAAGCGATCCTAATATTTTTGACTGTTACGTTTTACCAAAACAGCAACGACACTATTATTTATAATAAATAATATATGGAAGTTTTCCTTCTTATAAACAATGATAAACAAGATGTTCCAAAGCAAAGAAAAAAACTATAACATGTTCTTAGTATTCTACTTCATAATTTTTAAGAAATTATATACCTATCAAGGTATATAATTTCTTTAAAATTATGAATCCAAAAATATCATAGACCAGCTGAGTTGTGCTCACTACTTTTACGTTTAAACACTTAATATTACTCATATTATGTGTCTAATTACTCATCAAATAACAATATATCCTTTAACTACATTCTTATATCACTTCTCACATTTAATTATACAAACAAATCACATGTTTATCCCTAACGAAAGTCTAAGGAGTCCATTGCTACCGATCGATGCCGCTCCAAATCCGCGAATAGCAATAGTAAATTTCCGGGCCATTTCGCACGGACAATTTCGCACGGCTCGAAATTCCTCTTTTAAATTTAGTTAATATTTCACGTGGCGCCATCTGTGCTGAGTTCTTTTTCGCGTTTTATTTCATACCTTCTGGTGTATTTTTATAAATCGTCCGCGTTATTGCTAGTTGGCTAAATGGCTAGTGAAGAATTGTTTTAACGGTACCGTCCTTGTAATTTAAGTTTTTAATCCGATTATGTGTAAATTGTATATGACATAAATTAAAAGAGTTATAAATATTCATTTGTCAATAGAAATCAATAAAGTTATTTATATGTAAATTTTGTAGAATAAAAACTTATAATTTGTCGCAAGTATAATTTATTTCAGAAAAACGTAAGGACAATTATTGAACGTATACATAATACAGAACAAAGAAAATCCCTTTATCATTTCACAGATAAAAAAAAGAAGAAAAAAGACCAATAAAAAACTTAACCTTTATCTTTTTTTTAATAAACTGTCACTTCAACGTTATCGTTATCGGAATTACTGCGTTGTTAGTTTAAGTGGGGGTCGGAGGGGTGGGGGCGGGACGAGAAAGGGAGGGGGGCACCAAAACAACTGTACATTGTAATTGCTTCAATTTGCCACGAGCACAGCCACGAAGGAGATTGCTAATGACGTAACACCTCCTGCTTGTCCATTGGAGGAATTTTATAGGATACGATATTGAAAAGATATTTTGAATACACCAAGTGTGTGTGTCAACTTGATTTTTAACACGCTTTTATTAGCATGGGATGTATGTATGTATGTATGTATGTAAATATGTATTTATGTATGTATGTATGTATGTATGTAGTCTGTAATGTATCTTTGAGTTCAATTTTCACCACTTTTGAGAAATCCGATAAGTTTGGAACTTTGCACACGTGTCAAGGGTGGAAGAGAATGCAATAATTTGATAACAGTTTCCCATTATCCGTATAAGGACTCTGTAGTGGAGTGAAAGAGACAGAGCAGCCGCGTGATCTGCACATGACTGCAGTTTCGGGCTTACTCTTTCGGACTAAGCGTGTTTTTTAGTTTTTTTTTTAATATTATATTTTTGTGATAAGTACATTAGGGCGTAGATAGTAATTTTTCCCATTGGTTATTTGAAAGCGAAATCTAGTTTTTTTTTTTTTATAGAGAACGGTTTGTTTAGATTTTTGGAATAAATATTGATAAAGTTGGTTATTTGGTATCAAAACGCACGACACTTATTATAGAAAAAATATTACCATACTTATTTATGAATTGTATAGATTTGTTTTATTATTTATAAGGATATTTGGTAGCTAAATAGCAAGTAGGTATATAAAATGGGATTAGATTTTTTTAACATGATACATACATATTTATATGAAAAAAAATCTGAATGAATGTCGTCACCGCTCCGTATCGTGTAAACATCATCGCATCGTGTCCCACCTAGCCCACAATTAACGCTCGCTTCAAGTTTTCTTGCGAGTGGAAAATAATTGCGATTGAGTTGCGAATTCCGCTTTCGCTATCTGACGCCCTTAATTGGTGCTTAAATAGCGGATTCATTGCTGGGAAACATTTTAATAGGCTTCGAAACTTTCGTCCCGTGGGTATGATACGCCTATTGTGATTAAAAAAAATCGAGGGCCGGTGGTATACGAAATTTTAATGGTTAATTTATTTGGAGTGAATGCTTTTTTTTGGGAATATTCCTTTTTATGTTTTCGGGCTGTTTTTTGAGCGGCTATGGAATGGTTGAAAGAGAATCGAAAATATATATTGATCTAGTATTTTTTTTATATCGCGATTTCTATACATTTATAAGGATAACGAGTAAAACTACGCGTCGTCATTAGTTATATACCTACTTGCATATAAAATTATATTAATGTAATATAGTTTTATAATTATAAGTAATAATATAACTCAAATCATTTTAGCTGCTTAAGGTAAGTAATGAAGGGAACATTACGTCATTAATTATTAATTATAGTGGCGGTTAGCTATTGAAGTGGACTTGAACCCACTTTGATATTAGCAAAGTTATTAACTAAGAGATATGAAACCTGTAAACAATTATTTAGTTTCGTTAACGTGATGTATAACAATAACATTATAGATTTACGCAAAGGTATTTAAAAAAAAATACAAAAAACCAACTGTGCTTGGCTATTTTTTTTTCGACAAAATGTCAGTAAATATGACGCCGATAAATAACTTACTTTTAATCGGCCATTTTGTTTTGTTTTTTTTTTACGGACAAAACGTAATCTTTGACTGATGAATACAACTCTAACAAAAAAACCTTACCATACTTTTCAAACCTAACCTTCTCCCTAATAGGAGAAGAGGCCTATGCCCAGCAGTGGGATACGTACAGGCTGTGTTACGTTTTATTTACGTTGATACTTTTCAAAATCGTTTAAGCTTAACGCTACAAGACACAACCATCTTAATTAAATGAGTTAAATAAGATATTCTATAATTTAAATTACTATAAAATATAACAAACAAATAATAATTACCGAACATTTTAAGAACTAAATCTAAACAAACAATATTAACGAACAGAAGATTCGTATTTAGATATTAGTTCGAACAAGCAGATATCGCCCGATGTTATTTAATTTGAAAAGTTTTGTTTTGTTCGAAACAAGTTGGAACCGGGGCATTATTCTAATCTGGTATTAAAATTTTCGTAACAAAACTTTGTATAATAATCGTCTCTTATTGCGATACAGAATTATTGAAGTTTCGCGTCTGAGTTCGACTATCGGAGCTCATTAGGGAATTTCTTACGCAGAGGAATCTTGGGAGCTAGATCTTATCAGGGTATAGGGATGGGTAAATTAAAAATTTGTATCGATATTTGTAAATATTATCGATATTTATTATTTATAAATATCGACACTTTTGAATAAATAAAAATAATACCTATATGATCATTCTCATTCTCTTCAGTTTAGCCTGTATTCGTCTAATATTGACATTAGAAAGGCACTCTGTTTAACATGTTGTAGGTAATCAAAGCCGAGATGGCCCAGTGGTGCGAACACGTGGATCTTAACCAAAGGTCACGGGTTCAAACCCTGGCTAGCACCGCTGGATTTTCAAGTG
>DVXP01003051.1:0-11817 GCA_018235645.1 Junonia grisea
GTCATTTTACGCCAGTTTTCTGTGAGGCCGTGGTATCACTCCGGTCGAGCCGGCCCATTCGTGCAAATGCATGGCTCCCCCACGGTATATATAGTAAGAATAACACAATAACAGTAAAAATCATAAAAGACAAAACATCCATAACATAAGCAGTATAAGTCCTTAGTCATATGAGTCCCTAAGGAACCGTCAATATAAGGGTAACAAGAAAGTTTAGACGGCAAAAAAATTAAAAATTTAAGAGAAAATGTTACATTTATTATTTACTGCATGTCTATCAGATGTCTATAAAACTTGTTTCTTGATACCTGTCGATCAAGTTCTTGTTATGTTACAGTTTACTTGTTTTTTATCGTATGAATTATTACAGGTATCAGTCTCATGCTTACCAACACATAGACATATCTATTCTATAGGTATATAAATAAAATTGAAACTTTTATTTCTGTTTTAAAAATAAACGATTTTTACCAAATGCATGAGATTTTTTACCTGGCATCAAAATAGCAATATTAAATATTTTTGTTTTTCCTACCTACCTATTTATTTCGATTAAACTACGAATTATATGCAAAAGAAAATGTGATTAGGGTTCCGTAAAATTAAAACCCATTAAAAAATAAACGTCATACATGAAATAAGTTAGGGGCAGCAGCTAGTTCCAAAATTAGTAAATAAAATAAATTTAATATCAACTTACCTCTCGGTCCAGTACTGACTTGACACTGGTAAAGAGCGTCATCTTCCAATGCAACGTCTCTGATGTCCAACGAATAGTCTCCTAAAACAAACAATAAATAGTTTAAGCCAAATACGCATATAAGTCTCCTTTAAAAAGAATTTTCATTTTAAATACCAATAAAATAATATCTTCAAAATCACATCAAAATTTTATAGACGAATACAATATTATGCCCAATTGACAAAAAATTAGAGGCATTCAAGATCAATTTATTTCCACTAAGCACGACGTCAACACATGATACTTGGCCAAACTTAACGCCACGAATTCCCACTGCATTTCCCCATAAATCGTGCCTTACTCAAAATCAGAACATTAACGTCATTTGACCCTCACCGATTCCACATCAATCGAACCTTAGCCAAAGTCACTACAATAACGTCATTGGATCGTAATTATCTCACCTTCCTCATCACTGCCAATCATCCTGTACCGCTCGTAGCCAGTCAAATGCCGATGTGTGCCAAGCCCGAAGTCATCTTTCGTCCACTGCAGCTGTCCAGCCTTGTTCACCACTCGACATGGTAGTGTCACTCTTGTTCCTACCACTGCGCTCTGGGGACAAAATTGTGAATTAGTTTTCAGTTTTTGACGGCAGTTCTTTAAAAGTTGAGTTTAATATAAACACGACCCTCTTTAATTAATTAATTTTTTGGTAAAGTTATGATAGATACAGATTGAGTTACCACGTTGACAACTACAAAATAAATATCGTTATATTTCTTTGATTTTTTTACTATACTGTCGACCAAACAAAGGATCATCAAAATCAGTTCACAAACGACGGAAATGCGGGAAAATATGGACGGACATGTATACACAAAAAACATAGTTATACTGAGAAGCTCTGCCTTATTAAATTCGATTAAATAACGGAAAAGATAAGATGCAAGAAATTTGAAGCGATAGCCACTCCATTGCAAGTGCCAATTTTTTCAGATTTATCCAGTACCTTCAAATATAGAAAAACATCGCAAGGAAACCTGCATTTGTCGGGAGAAATTCTGAGACATGACCGCAATAGCAATCCACACTAGAGCAGCATATCTTTCACCTTAATAGGAATAGAAGCCCAGCAGTAAAACTTTACAGTTTATTTTAACTTTCTTAGTACCATATGTTTCATAAAGAAATTGCTTTAATATTATTAATACAGAATAGTAAAGAAATTATTGAAAAAATCGGCAAAGATTTGACGAAACAAATTGGCAAGGTCTTTAGGTAAAGAAAGCTTTAGGTAAAGAATCGTAAAGAATGTATGTAATAATACACTCTTTCAACTGAACCCTAATTTTGTACGACAAATTAAAGCCCGTCACACACTTAGTTATAATATATATTACTATATTTTAGCTAGGCATATTACTATACATTTTCTATACAAATGTTCGAGTTACCGCTTACTCAGCTATAATATACAGGGTGTCTCAGAAAGTGTGGATCAAATCGAACAGGGGTGAAGGGGAGGTCATGTTCCATCTTTTGACCCCAAAAGTTGTAATCCGATTTTTTATAGTTTAAAAGTTATATCGACTTTAGTATTTTTTCAAAATCTTGCATAGAGTTCCACAAAAATGTTAATTTAAAAAAACTGTAAAGGTTACAGGTTAAATACAGGTTAATTTTTTTTAGAAACCTTAACGAATAGCTTGGCTATCCTATAACGCGTTCGTGAGTGTCGATTTAAAATACAGAATCGGGGGCTAGACTTGTTTTCATTTAATCTCTTATGGGGAAGTAATGATTTGGAATGTTAAAATATTTCTTACGATTTGAAGACGATTTCAAAAATATGTTCTTGAGACTATTTTTCAAATTATTACAAATGTTTATAGATTAATTTCATTTAAATTGTTTTATTAAATTTTCTGTAGGTGTCAAATAATAATTAAAACAAATCATTGGAACTTTCCTATAATAAATGTTAAAATTTTTAGTGTTTATTTTACCCACGCTGCTCCAAATTTCTGAGTTCGGAATTTTAATTGTAATAATACGACGATATTTTTTTTAAATTCCAGTACATAATTGAAATGACGTAAATAAGTCACGTAGACTTATTTGCTTAATTTGGAAAAAGTTAAATTATCATTATTATTATTTAAAAAATAACCCGTTTAAGGAAAAGTGTGAGTTACGGGCTATAAAACTCAAAAATATTTTCCATAATAATCCATGTTTATATTAAAAACGCAAGAATAACTTTTTCTTTATACAGGGACAAGATATGTTATGGGTTTTAATTGAAATTGTGTAAACGAAATACGATTTTAAGGCTACACACAAAAAGTCATTTAAATAGGATTATTAGTTTAGTCTTAACACAGTCTTGAAGTTTTAGCTCAGTTTTCGCATGAACAATAATGCACTTACTCTCCTGTGTGAGTTTTGCCTATTAGAATTTAGCCTATTACGTCTATTAAGCTATTTAATTTGTTCGAAAAATGTTTTTTCGTATTTTTCGTAGTATTTATTTTTCTACTAGTTCAAAGTGTTTCTGAATAGGAATAACAAACGTAGTTTCAATTAGTACACATGATCCGCATTGACAATTAGCCACTGTACCAATTCTGATAAATCTCGCTGTAGCGATAGTAGGACGTAGAATCTTAAGAAAGTATTTAAGGCTACTTTATATCTTGAAAATAGGACGAAGACAAAATTGCAGAACATTATACAATATAATACGTACAAAACAATGTGGCAGATAGCAAATAACGCGAATGATAGAACAAGGAAAAACTAGGACAATATAAAAGACATTGTTCCCATTTTAAATTCAACACAAGTAGGTATAGTTTTCAGCAGACAATTGGAGCGGCGTGAAACTCGAGACGAGTCGATTTTGTCCTGTTATATCGCAATTTTTCTACTACAAACTTTTCAACAAAGGTAAATTCAGTTTTTTCACCTATAAAACAAGTTGATATATCTAGGTGTACTATCATTAATTACGTGTTATAGCTCTGAACTGAGTAGATCTTTCTTAATTTCCTGAATCAACAATTGGCTTATTTTCGCGATACATTTTTTTAAATATATTTCCTAGCAAAAGTATTGTTGGGAAAGTAAATTGTTCCATTAAAATGAGATATAACTTCTCAAAAAAAAATCATAATGTTTTCTATTCGCTCCATGAAAAAAACTGATAACATTTAAAAAACCAGTAAATAAATCAAATTGATCCGACGTTATTGAAAACTGTTAAAAAATTCAAATCCATTATCGTTATATCTATTATTCCTTCTAATTGAATAATACTACCAATAGCTTTTTATACATACCATAAAAACAAATTCGACATATTTTCTAGTCAAATATTTGCAAAAGTGAATATATCCATTTCATTTCGTCAAATCCTATTATATAAGGCTGTCTGGAAGAGATCGCTGTTTAGCGATAAGACCGCCTGTGTGTACTCGTACATAATAATATTCTTTTATCTTAAATGCCTTTAATGTATTTTATTTTTGTGTACTAATTTCTAGATGCTAGAAAGTATATAAGATATAAGATCGAGTTTTCCTTTTTAACCAACTTCAAAAAGGTTATCAAGTCGGTCGATATTTTGTAATGAAAATGTTTTACAAAAATAATCCCTGAAGAGTAATCGTTGGGGCTCGCAATTTAAGAAGTTTAGTAACTAGTTATTTATGAACGTAACAAATTCCACCCATCAGAAATAGCCGCGTAAATCAAAAGGGTCCTACGTAATGAATAAATCTGAATCCCTCAAGAGCAACCAAAAATCAAAGTTGCGGCCCTCAGAATATTAATTTAGGAAATTCCATTTCATAAATCAAACTTTCCAACCCGATTACAAACCTCTCTACGGTAAGGGCATATATAAAAGACACTTGAAAATTGTAAGACAATTTATTACTTAAGACACTTTTGTCTTTGGAAAGTAAATTGCAATTTATACCATACATTATTCATGCAAAACATTCTCAGGATGAAAGGAATGGATTGGAATAGCTATTGCTCTTTCACACAAAACTTTCTTAACAGCTTTTACTGAAATTTTGACAATAGCTTTCACGGTACAGCAATATACAACCATCAGGGTAGGCTACTTACGCATATAGGAGAAATAGATTTTTTTTTCAAATATCCGTATAAGGTACTTTTAATCGATAAATAACAGCCATAAAGATAACACATAATGTATGTATTCGTTGTTTATCATGAGACTATAAATATTGTGTATTATCGTAAATTGAATATAATTATACCACTCATTAATTGTCACCATCAATTATTCTGTATGAGGACATTTGTAAACATAATTTTCACTTGAATTGAATTGACAATTAATTATGAAAGCGATGAGCACGTTACTAGTAAAATAAACAAGTTTATAATGAAACGATCGTATAAAAATGTCAACATTAAATTTAAAAAATAATAATAAGTATGGTTTTTAATCATATACATTTGTCCTGATAGGTTAGGTTTTTTTTTTATAATTCTGGTATTACTTCAGATAAGATGTAAACCTGAAAATTATTACATTTCGTAAAATTATAGAAGGTAACATTTGCACAAGGATTTCGGTAGTAATTTATTAATTGAATAAATAATATAGCGTTCTTATAAAGTCGCGAGAGAAAAAAGAGATCAATAACACGTGTGAGATTTAAATTTAATTTGACACAACAACTGTCTTAGCTGTCTTACAATCGTGTGAACGAAACCTTATACTTTACATAAACAGTGCAAGTTGACTGAAGTGGGTTGTATTGAAAATATCAGAGGATATTAAAAATTCCTTGCCTCGGGAATGTTGGGGAAGGTTTTTTATCGTTTTATTATTTACGATTTCCAGTAACAATAATATAAACGGTTTGTTGTATTATTCTATTTCTCTAGGTTTTCTTTTTTATTAGAAAATAATTTTAAGTTTTTCTTTTATTTGAATTAAAAATGTAGACTATATAACGTTTTCTGGCAGCGACTTCTTTAATTAAGTAGTGACTGTTTGTAAATATACCACTACTGGGCACAGACCTCTTTTCGTGCTATTCTTCGGATATGCCTACTATTACTTTTTTTTAATAAAATTATCTATAAAACCTCTTTATTTTCTAATTTATGGCGTATGATGATGAGCAGACAAACAATGCCATAAATATGATTTTGATGCTGAATGTTCCAAAACATTGTTGATAAATAATAACAATTGTATTCGGAAAAGGCACAATTAGTAGTTTATTAGGTACCTACCTCATGGAAGTCAATTATACTTCATTTTAAGCATTTAATTATAAAGTTTCTAAAAGAAAGAGCAAAGAACACCAATCGACAAAAAAAAAATTAATCCACTCGAAATTGATTCATTGAAAAAATAAATATTAATCATCGTTCAAAATATAGAAGCATAAGCAGGAACAACTTTGAAAAAAAAAAGGTTAAACAATAATTCAGTTAAAAAACGCAATATTTACTACCATCTGACCCTCCGGTCTTGCTTACTTATCTCTTCTTAGGCTACTCTTCTGCTATTATAAAATAAGACGTAGCGTATGTTGTGTATGCATTTTTATGGCCTAGAGATGGCCTAAAGATGAGAAAACGTCGATGAACAGTGAATATGCCGCCCTAGCCCTAGGCCCGGACCTCACAGGGCTATGGGTAAATCCGCCACTGGATCGCGACCGCTTAAATCCCTCATGCATCTCGTTAAAAACATCGTGAGGAAACCAGCATGTGCTGGATGTAATTCTACTCTTTCTATACGAGTATCAGAATTATGTATATCCGCCTACGCGCAATGGAGCACCTTGGCGAATTTATCTTTAAATCTTATCTTTTATCTTGAGAGAGGAGGCCTTTGTCCCAATATTGGATCATTTACACGCTGTTACTTTACTTGAGCTTAAAAGCTTTTTCAATAAACGGGCTACTTAAAGCAACAAGTATTTATGAAACTGATTTACCACTTTCAGCTCTTACAATGCGTACAATCTGATTCGTAGACGAAGCCAATTATATACATAAGTAACCTGACGAAGTTCCTGGAACTACCATATCATAATTAATCAAATATCGTCAAATGGTCGTTTACACAATAATTATGCGATCGTGTTGTAAACCAATTAATTACATTGAATTTGATTAACTATAACTAAGTGCACGTTATTAACGAGTTAGACGATATTAGATTTTCTGTAATAGGCCACAAATACTGTGTATAAATATTTACACATATTGTATGAAATAGGAATTATTAAAGCAAATTGAATTTTGGTTTGAATGGTTTCAATAATCCCTCTAATGGTAAGTAGGTTAGTTAAATATTTATCGTTCTAAGTAATAATATCCTTGTGAGTTTAGGTCATTTTCAAATTTAGAAGGAATAATTTTCAGTAATTTCACTACATCCAATAACTTAACAACATAACACAACCTGTGCATATCCTACTGCTGGGCATAGGCCTCTTCTCCTATTAGGGAGAAGGTATGGAGCATAATCCACCACGCTGCTCCTCTATGGATTGGTGGATATACATGTGTCAAAATTTCTTTCGGCACATGCAGGTTTCCTCACGATGTTTTACTTCACCGTCGAGTTCGAGATAATTTTAAACACAAATTTAACACTCGAAAATCCAGCGGTGCCAGCCAGGGTTTGAACCCGTGACCTTTGGTTAAGATCCACGTGCTCGCACCACTAGACAATCTCGGCTCTCCATCCAATAAAAAAAAGAATTATTATAATGTTTTTATCTCAGAAATAGCGTAGATTCTCTCAAGCATCCTCTATTGAATTAATTATATATTAATTTAAATTTACTACCAATTAATCTACTTCAATTAGCCAACTAATAAATGAAATTACTCATAAATTATCTTCTATTAATTAAAGTTCTAGAAACGAACTTGGTAAACCTTAAAAATTTATTATATTAAGTTTTAACAAGAATTTCCTAAAGTATTTACCGCGAAGTTTCGATTAAGTTTTACTTAACTCTCATAAAAATTATCCTTAATAAAATGATAACTGAAAACTCAATAACACGCTTTTTTCCTTAACATTAGAGAAAACCAGATCGATGTTTTAGCCACAAAAACTCTGACAAAACAAATTTCAGCAAAGTCGTTAGGGCTGATTCCGAGATCATCGTTATAAATAAATAAATATAAAAGAATTACTCATAAGATTAGATTTAAAGTAGTAAAGTAATTTTAAGGGCTTCTCAAAAAAATTTGTAAGTCAGACCATTAGTTACAGTTAATAAATCTTCGAAACATAAACTTCAATAATGTTAGCGTATGTTGGTAAAAAGAAAAACTAAACTCACCTGATCTTGCGGTTCAATCGCAAACTTCTGTTGAGTATACGCATTCGCACAATCCAATAATAAAAACAATAACGTCCATTGCTTCATCAACACCACTAACTTCACTATCCTCAAAAGCAGGAACAATGAATTTGTTTCTCTACTCGTAATTCTTACTTTTGCTACATTTCTTGTCTTCTCTTCTCTTCTTCTATCTATCTCTTTAAGAACATCTATAGATCTTACTTCTCTATTTACATCTGATGTATCTGCTATCTTGTCTTTAAGATCTGCATCAGGATCATTGCTTTTGAATTTAACTTGATCTTCTTTAGTGTCCATTTCGTTTTAATTTCGATTTTGTAGTGAACAGCCATATGGTAAAGGCATTGAAGTTTTTACTGGACGTAGTTAGTTTCTGAAACAAAATATGCATTATTAGATTTTTGTACCCAATTTTTATCTAAAACAATCTAAAAGTCACAAATTTTAAACTATTCGTGAACAACATTTACCGAGACTTTTATATATAACTAGCATACCCCACAGACATTATCCTGTCTAGTACCACCATCTATCGGGTCTATTTTATTTTCAAAAAGTATAGAGACCTACCCAGATATACATACATAAAAAAATTCATTTAAATCTGTCATGTCGTTTGGGAGTACAGAAGAGAAGCTTTTTCCCAGTTGTGGACATATGGATTTTCATGTGATTAATTGCATTTATGGAAAAAGGACCTGACGCCATATGCTGTTCCACTCTGACCGTGTAATAAAACAGAAATTGACATGATTTACAACGTTTTTTATAATAAATGGTGTTATTTCATTACAGCGAATATTTCTGTGACCGCAAAAATTAAACCGCAGGTTTATATCAGTACGTATTGCAGCCATAAATAATTTTAGTTAACCATTTCAACTGAAATATATCATAGAAATGTAAAAACGACTATTTCAGTTATTTCACGTAGTATTTCTGACTGTAAAGTAAATTTTATTCCATTCTCGATGTCTGTCTCGATGAACTCTTGAAACTATTTAATTTGAAATAAAAAGGGTGTGTAATTTTTTTGTATGAACGGACTTAATGGTTGGCTTTTGTGATTATGAGTGAGGGTTCGATTTCGGCGCATATAAATTATAAATACCTAAGCAAAGGTTTTTTATTTTAATGTGTTTTTGGAACGCTAACTTAAAAAATTTTAAGGACTAAATATATCGGTGAAATAGAATAAAAAATTAAGGATTTCGCTTATAGTAACAGTCATAATATTTAAAGTAGCACAAAACATGGTCATAACTGATCAAGAAAATATAGTTGAACAGAGAAACTCACTCCTTAATATACCTCCATTTACATGAAAAACATAGCCACATATTTCAGGGCATATTTCAGGACGATCATTCCAAAACCGCCACGTAAGATCTAAAATCTGCCAATCCGCAAAGCTTAAAACAAGTCAGCCCCGTAAATCAATATACGAGACATATGGGCCATTATAAATTCTATAATACATAAACCTGTCCAGGCCACAGAATGAACACTAATAAATAATTCGGATCGGTTGCAAGACGGTAGTTTCTGCTGCATTGCCTCGCATGGACACTACTACCGGTTCGTTCGAGTTTAATCTTTCGGAAAACGATTGGAATACATCTTTGTAAATGAGGATTGCTCCCACAATTTGGTCTGTTGAAAAGTTCTATAGTATAAATCCTTCCTTTAGAAATAGATCGATAAACTGCCTTTATAGACATTGAAATTATTTGCTCAAAAGACATATAAATTCAATTGAACTTAAGTCATTCAGTTTTAAGACGAACATTTCTTTCATGTCAACATTTCTTTCTTTTTATTGATATTTTAACTATGTTGATCGTATCCTAACTGCGAACATGACAAGAATGCATTTAAACACTTAGTATAAAAAGCTTTGAAATCATTAAATATAAAGACTCATGTATGCTTACACAAAAAATAATAATTGTACAACTCAAACTATTTTTACTCATACAATTTTGTATGTACTATTAAAACGCCTTAAAATAAAATAATCGTAAGGACATACACATCTGTATTGTATTTTAATACAGATATGTATGCCCTTTCAATAGCGGTAAAAATCCTTTATAACATTGAGGACTCTAGTAGAAATCTATATATTATGTAGCATTAAATTTCTTACTAATTCCCTAGTCATGAGAACATATAAATTCGACACATCTATATATATATATATATAAAAGAAAGTCGTGTTAGTTACACCACTTATAACTCAAGAACGGCTGAACCGTTTTAGCTGAAAATTGTCAGGGAGGTAGTTTAGAGCCAGGAGAAGGACATAGGATACTTTTTATCCCGTTCGAAAGCATTCCCGTGTGACTTGACATGAAACGTCAGTCACTATAAAATGTGGTATAACAACAAAGAATCAGACTTGGAATAACAAAACGCAAATGACAGCTATGTATGGATATGGATCCAATTTTAAAAAATCTGCTTATTTATTGCCATTAAGGCGGAACAAAGTTCGCCGGGTCATCTAGTTTAATATTAATACTCGACGAAACATCACACGAGAACTCATAGTACGGTACATTTCAAAACTACTCCTATTACATAAAGTACACGATCTTTACTTTTTCCATCCCTTTCACACCTAAGCATTAGCTATAAAGTTGACAGAGACAGATGATCCTTGAAATATCAAGTCGTAGTTATTCCGGCGATTCCCGTAGGAATTTTCAAGTACTCCACGACACATGTGAATAAGGAAATCCGAAATTTATATCGGTAATAGCCAAGTTGAGCGCAATGGTGCATTACTACGATACATTTTGATGGGTATTATGTGACCACTAATTTTGGTATAGTACTAGTTACCCAGCACGTATACTGTGGTTTATAATCTGTATAAAAAATAACTAGTTAATTTCTTTAAGACAATACGGGATAGGTATTGTAATCACAAAACAATACGTTTATCAGACATGTTTAGAAACTATATCAGAAGCACTAGAAGCTAATTATAATGTTGTACTTTTTAGTTATATTAATTAAAAAAATAAACTTCTGAACTCATTTTATTATGCAGTTACGAAGATGACATTAAGACCGTTTTTTTTTTTCGGGTGGCTGGCAAAATATCTCTTCACCATACTTGTATATTCAAAAGTACGAGTATTCTAGGTATTTCGTCACATCAGTAAACAACAGCCAATCAATTAATTATAGTGCCTTTTTTAATGGACGAGAAACCGAATAAATGGGCCATCAGAAGATAAATGATGAATGAATGAAAAGTTTATTTGCTCCCATTAAAACAACATGCAGCACAACAGAGCAGAAACCGTGAAAATATAAAATGTAAAATAAACTTGAAATTTGTTATATAATTAAAGTAAATATCAATTAGTTTCACATCAGCTACCTTCTGGGTCATTACGATAAAAAAAAATTATTTGAAATTTTTCTGTCGATCACAACTTTTTATCAAATTAACAAGCTAGCAAATAATAATTAGAGGCATAATTGACCAAAATTGTTGTTAATACGCTATAGGACATTTTTATAATTAAGGGAGTTTTTTTGTCTTGGCTTCCTTGGAATGCTTGGTGTCAAACAGCTCAATTAATACAGATATGGCACAACTACAGGCAATTAAACCCAATAATTAAATTGATATTAGAGTTATTACCTAACTTCGCTAATTAGGTACGTACTGAAGTTATTGTAAATTTCTATTTGTGTAGTTTCATAAAAAAAACATTTAGGTACCTATAT
>DVXP01003052.1:0-11816 GCA_018235645.1 Junonia grisea
TTATCGTCAGGCTAGTTAGGTCGATGATTACGAGGATTCTGGTACTAATCCTAGCGAGAGCAGGGAATGCTGAATAATAGCCAAAAACTTTTTTTCTAACTTTTTCATCGTTTCTATCTTTAATTTGTGTTTTATTTTATCTTGACCAATGATTACTACGACTGGAAAACGACTCTTCTTTATGAAACCCTCAATAAATACTTAATAAATTAATTAAGGCCAATGAGTTTAGATTCATTTTATTCAACATGAAATGCACTTTCTGTAGATATATCATTAATATCTGTAACTTTTATAGTTTTTGAGAAAATCGAATTAGAGTTCCAATGTAGCGCGTGGTTCGATTTATTTGCTGTCCAGTGTAGAATTAAATTGTAAATAGTAGTCTAATCTAATAGTAATCTAAAATCTAATAAAATATAAAAACTATTTTCTATTTTCTCTTTTATAACCTTTTTTACTATGATTAACTTATAAACCTTTGTAAGATCATTCTATGCATTTATTTGTTTAATCAATGATATTATTTCTTTCTAATTGAAATTGTTATTTCGTTAATAATATTTTCGACTTTAAAAGTAATCTGTTTTCGTTAACTTTCTTAAGTTATATTTCATTGCAAGTTTCTTCAGAATCGTTAAAAAATATATTGATTTCGTTTTAGTATCTATGATAATGAAAAACAACCGTACCATGTATTAATACAATGACCTATTTATTATCCTTTGCAGTACACAATAATAAAAAAATTAAACTTAAAAACAACAGACAAAAAATACACGCATAAAATATACAGCAAAATGTTCCATCATTCGAGTCCAATTAACCTCAATTTCTCAATTAAATAAAAACTCCTTTTAAATTGACCTCAACGCAGCGGGGTTGCCAGATTCGCGACTACCGGTAATGCGGGCGATTGCCATCAAGGGGGCGAAGGCCCGGGCTCCGCTGATTTTAATCGCTCACGTTCTTAAATATTCATTGAATACCTCATTTTTGATAGTCATCAGAAAGGGTCGTTTTGGTAGGTATGCTTAAACTTGTCGTGTTTAAAAAGTTGTTCGAAGGTTGTGATCGTTTTTAAATTTATGTGAAGCTTTTTACTAAATGTTGTAGTAATTTAAGGAATTATAAATTTTTACCTCGTCCTTATTATCATCGTCAATGAAAAATTAAAAGTAACCGCCTCATTTCTTTTCGGTTTTTCTCTACCTTTCTTACTGGTCGTAAGTTTTCATAAAATATTTTTTATATTTTCTGAAGTAATTTTACATTTTACACATTTTCAAAGACTCTTCTAGAATAACATTTCTTTTAATATTCGTTTGTTAAAGAATTCAATGTTGAATAAAACCTTGACTTTATTTCAGTTATAACCAGTTATATAATATTGATAAAAAGCTTTTAAAATAAGGGAAAACTAAAGTAAATAAAGTGCTACCTGATTATGTTGGTTCTGCTCTGCCATCGCCTTCTCCTTGGCTTGTCTCTTACATTTGTAGCGATGGTTTTGAAACCATATTTTGACCTGTAACAATCATTCTTTTTAATATGGATTTAGATTTGGTTTTTCATTTGTAATTTTTAGTTTTAATTTTTTTATTGCGAAAGAAGTATATCAGTAATACTTAATTGTATTTTATAAATCAGACTATAAGTATTTTTACATGAAAAAAGTAACTACCGACTTTGAAGTCAAAATACGCAATTTTTTTGACTTAAATTCTATTATATAATTTTTCTTCCTTTTATTTCGATTATCGAATCTACATAAATAAACAAGTAGTTTTGAAATCGCTTCATATAAGTCCTTCAGAAAAAAAAAACATATCATAGTGACACAAATTAAACCAGACACTATAAAAAGTAGGTGCTTCATAGACTTGAAAAAAAAATCTTAAAGTAAAATTGAACGTTCTTTAACCGTGCAGTGTACCAACACTCGAGCTAAAGAAGATGGCGCAGTGACGTGTCGCAAACACATTACAAAATGAATGGAGTGTCCGCCGCGCCGCTCTGATACACGCAAGAGACTAGAGAAAACTAATAAGATACTTGATTAGAATATTAAACTTCAGTACTAGATATTTAATATCTACTCTCTGTTTTATTTGTGGAAAAAAATGAGATTGGTTGTGACAGTTGAATAAGAAAATCTCTTCGAGTTAAGTGAACTTCTTAGCGAGCGAGATAGGTCGCAACATCTAGCATCGTTATAGTCACAATTACACATGATAAGTATAAGCCGTGAGACGCGGTAACCCCATCTCCATTTCGCGTGTGTCAACACCACCCGCCTTTGGCCGTGCCTGACCTCCCTGAAATTAGCGCTAGGGCACGCTACGGCACAGTCAACACTCTACCTTAATGACGAAAGAATAAACACAGCTCATACGATGTTTGCCCCACGGAGCGGGCGGCCTTTGTCTACGCACGCTCGGAACGCAGCAAAATATACACTTTATTTATTATTTATACATCGAGAGAGTTTCCTCCGTGTTTATTCTCTGAAATGGATGTGCGCCCCGCCCCCGCCCCGCCGCGGCCGTTCCGTTACGATCACGCTCGCCCGTGCATAAATACCCGCCATTTTGTCAGGCTCTCGATACATAGTCGCGAGATCCGTTATGATAACAAAATGGAGATACACGGCTACTACGAAACGCGTAGTGTCCACTCGGCTCGAGAGCCTATCGGTCTTATTTGTTATTTTTCAATGTTTACTCTAGAGGTGTGGACTCGGCTGTGGGAACCGGCAGTCGACGCGCTCTTTGTGCGTCGCTCGAGGAACGTCGCTAGTTATTTATGGGCTAGATGGCGAGAGTTAATGAACGGGCCCCGTCGGCGGGCGTCGCTTATTGCACTCCGCCGAGGCTTGGACGCTCTCGTGTCGAGTACTTTCTTTTCAATCTCCTTGTGCATAATGCTCCGTGTTTCCTTGCACGCACTCTTCATCCGAGAGCACCATTCAATTATTTGTTTTACTTCTAAACGACTTGTTTCTCGTGGTAACGAGACTTTTCGGGTGTGCCCGAGGGTATTTACGAGTAGTATGCGTTCAAGAACGTTACACGTACTTGACGGCGGAGCGTTTTGTTTTAATAAACACAAGCTTAAAGTGATGTTTTCATCGTTAATTATACACGTCACGAACGAATCTTCCAATACTGAACACGCAGAACATATAAATTGTTACTTTTACGATCGAACCGTTAATTAAATCAAAATGGCCACCCAACCGGCTGTCATCTCAACAATACGAGTCAATTTTGGCGCCAAACAGAAAAAAAAACTGGTGTAAAATGAAATGTCGAATGAGTTAACGACGTATATGAAACGCATAAGAGTGATATTCCCGTCAGAGATGCAATTGAAGTGCGTGATGCTTTAAAACCTCGTCCTCGCGTAGGTGTTCCGTTCCTGCGAACGATGACTCGCACAATCGAGACTACAATTATATATAAAGCTCTCGTATTTGTTTAGATCTTCATTTGGTGCAGTGTTTTTTTAACAGTGACTTTTACTTTGAAGTATTTTGTTTTATTTTTGGTTGGTTATAATTGATACATTTACGGAGGTATGACATAGGTCTGGCACCACTTTTTTACTTACGACAATTTATTGTATCATTGGGAAACACAATATGATTCATTATAAAGATCTGGATTTGTATTTTGAGAGAGAATTAACAAGGTAAGGTATACTTATAAGTTTTACTCTTAAGCTTGATATACCTAAAAGTAATTTCGTTATCTTATACCCAGATAAATCTTAGTAAGTTAAAAATTTCAAGTCATTGACGGACTGAAGTTCTTTCCACCCGTGAGCAAAACTTACGGGTTTAATTCTCGTTTCAAATATTGAAATAGATTCTAATAAATACAAACATGGAGTTAGTGGGCAAGAAGCTACCGACATGTTGCATTGCTGTAAGTAGGTATAATTCTTATACATTTTATGCGAATGTGAGTTTGTTTGTTTGATACCTTTATACCCCTTAACTACTTAACCGATTATGAAATTTTGCATACTCGTTGTGAATGATACACAAAGTGATATTCTCGAGATTATAATAACTTTAAGACGTTCATCAACGATATAAATCTACAAGAGCAGGCAAAATCTTATTACATCTAATATAGCTAAAATACTAAAAAAATACATCAGCCACACACATTTTCACCGTCATTCTATGGTGAAATTAAAATTTGTCCCTCAAAGCTAGCTGCATTGTAGTTCAGTGCCGGACGCTGAGTAAACACGGCCGGAGCGTGACAGGCGATCAATGCACGTCATTTATTTAGTAACTTATAAAAATATCCAAAGCGAACACCAACCACATTACATTTACACTCATCAACGAAGAATACACACGACTTTCAACCTTATTTACAGTTATACAGAACTTTTCTTGATGTTTATGAGAAACTGAATGGCCATTTTAATAGACGTGAGTTAATGCGGCGACAAATAGACCTGGATTTCGGAATCTGGTGATTTCTATGAATGTTTTCACAGGTGTGGTCGAATTAAATACTTTTACAGCTAAGAAAAACTTAACTTCGAACGATCAGGGAGTATACTAAAGATTCTGTTAATTGAAATGCTATTTCTTTTATTTATGGAACAAATTCTTATACTTATCTAATGTCTGACACGAGAACTGGAAAATCAAGACACTTTAGGTACGTAATACGTAAGATAAAATTAGATATTTTATAATTCTATATGCTACGACATAAAATAAACTATTTTTAGACACAGACTATTGCTATACGAAAAGATATAGATTTATCTTTTCGTGTAGCAATCAAAAACGAGATGCATTACTATTCTATCATCCTAAACTTAGACATTGTGTGACAGTGTAGATTACACTTAAACACTTTAACGTACTAAAAAGAAATGAACTACTTTCTCATTTCCTACAATAGAAGAAGTACCTATCCGACCTATCCTACCTCTATAACTATACTTGTACCATCTGAAAATAGTTATGTTGCAATCCCTATGTGTTACATAGGTACAGACGCCGCCCACGCATCTCCCCTGCCCGTCGACCGTGAACTAACTACCAATCAAATATTTACTCAGCAATTCACTAAATTAATATTTATTTAATAAACGATGATTAAACGACTTTAACAACGTTTAGGAACGAGCTTTTTTACTTGGTCAAATATTTGGTAATTATTATTTGTTTTTTTTTTCGGTGATGTGTGTGCTTCACACTTCGGAAAACTAATTTTACTTTTGTTTATTGATTAATTTTATTTATATAATAATATACGATAATTATATGTATATGGGAAGATTTTAGCGTTGTTTTTACTTTTCTTTAAATCTGGAGTTATGTATTAATACTAAAGTCAGTTTCTTTCTAACAATAAATGAAGGGTACAGGCAAAGTACAGGGAATGTCCAAAAACGTAAATCCTGAGAAAAATGCAATTGAAAGTTCAAAATTAATATCATTTGTATGAGGATTGTAAACTTAAAAAATATTTTTGATAATTCCTAATAAGTTTTTAAAAATCCTGTCCTTACAAATAAAAGTCCTATACATATAGATGTGCTATCACTAAAAAAAATTAAAAATATAAAAATTGTGACAATCCCTGTTCTTTGCGTGTACCCTTCAAATGTTATATGTTATTTTATGTTTTCCTTTTATCGTAAGAAGTTTTAAAATGTACTGCTAAATAAATAATTTTCAATAATCGAAAAAATTGATTTTATCTTTGTGGATAAACCATTGCGGTTTAACAATTAAAAAAGAATTACGAATCTGAAATAATTTCAATTCGCACGCAAAATAATGGTAAAAAAAATCAAGTCCTACGCAAACACCGCAAGGGCACTTATCGATACAAAAATTTAACAAATTCAATACGCATAATAGTCTATACCTGCGGCATAATAGCAGTCAGGTGCATCATCCGCTTAGATAGCTAATCCCATCCGCAAAGACCCCGCAAAAACTCTTTCCATTCATCAAAATATAATCTCCAACGAATAGCTAACATTATCAAAGGCAACCCGCGAAATCATGCGAATAGCCTGCAGTTACATCAATATTTTCGCGGTTATTACACAATTACGCGGGAAAAAAAATTGAATCGTAAAAGATTTCAGCGGCCATTTGCAAATTTGTTTTGACATGTTGGCTGCGATGAATGGTTGCGTTCAGTGCCATGCCGTCTATGATACCATAAACATTTTTTCTTCTTTTTTTCTTTTTTTGTTAAAAGAATGGAATCTGCTTTATTGCGGCCAGCCTTTGACGGGAAGTTATTGAAATCTCACGAAGATTAGGGATTAGGGTGGAGTGAAGTGGAATTATCGTTTAATTATACCCGGTTATTGTAAGTATTGCCGACTAAAGATGCCTACCAATATTTAACGAAAAATTGAAGCTTTCTTTAAGGCGTATTAAGCTGATTACTTAAAAGTTAGGAATGTATACAGAAGTAGATTATAGCTAGATTACAGACATACAGAAGTAAATCATAATTAGAAATATCTATCTAGTTTAGAACAAGCATACATAAAAATCATAGTGCCTGTAAAGACATCATCAATTTCCTGAAAATCTGAATACTAGAAAACCCACTTTAAAATAAGACGTGTACTGTTTACTGTTTAAATGTCCACATCAACATTTTCAAAACGCGTGTTATAAAAGCAGTAATTTTGACAGTTTACAACGCGATCCTAACGACGATAAGCTACACTTGCTTATGATGTACTTACCCACTCTTTATGAAAAGTGACATTCGTTTTATATATTAAAAACTGTGTTATGGGAAACCATGTTTATATTTATTTACGCGTTATCGCATTAGAGTTTACAGCGGGAGATTTTTTTTATTAACTTTATTTTAACAAGCAAGTTTTACTTTTTTCTTTACTAATCGAATTTAGTGCGATTCGAAAAGTCATCTGTGGTTATCGTTTGGTACTAACGGTAATTAAATAGGCCATGTTTCAGATTTTATCTGGCTTATGTTATTTCGTACATAACATGATAGGAAAACATATAGTAGATAACATACATACCGTCGTTTAAGTTCAAACACCGCGTAAGTCATTTTATAGCTGTTTTGAGATTTTAATACGACATGCTAAAGAACAAAAAAGCCCATCGGTTAAGAAATCAAAACCAAAAAACATTCAATAAAAACTGATATAATTAGTGCTCTATCATACTAGTTTCATACTGGCTTCAAACTAACGCGCGCGGTTTTCTGCGCTCTCCTGAAAAGTTGATATTTCTGACTTACGCGGTGTTAGAACATAAACGACGTTATGTAGCTAAATCGATGTTTTATACCGCATTACATCACAAAAATAAGTGTTCTAGTGACATGGACCGTGTCAAATGGTTATTTGAAAAAAGACAATAACTAAGGCAACATTAAGTAATAAAACCTTCCATCACAAGTCAAGACTTTTATCAACGGAATTGTAAATGGCAGTGCGGAGAGTACACTTACACACTTGACGTCCACGTACGAACAGCGATTTGACAAGCCGTCATTGTTTAAAATTATCCGCCATTATCTCATTGCCTCCATTGCACCCGCATGCGCCGCATCCGGCAGGCGACAGACTATATAAATTCGTGACCATAGACAATAGACGGATTGCTTGCAGTAGGTCTTTGTTTTTTTTTTCATTGATGACAAAGGATTAGCAGCATAGATGAATTTTAAATCTATGGGAAAGTGGAGCTATTTTAACTTTTTTTTTCAACATTGTCGAAAGCAAATTGATTAGGCTTTTTTGTTGTTTTAATTGATCGCCTTTTTTAACAAGGAAATATTTTTCGAACGTTTTATTAAAAAATTGTGTATTTTCCGATTTTACTACAAGAGTTAAATGCAAATTCGCTTTTGTGCAAAGGCGGTCGTTTAATAAACGGTAAATTGATAGGAATATATTATAACTGATAGTGTCGGTTTTGTCACCTGATGAATTTTTTTTCAATGTTTTGTTTAACAATTTTCGTCAATGAAAATACTCATACACAAATAAACCTTAGATTTCTATATTTAGCCGATAAAACTTCATGGTGCTCATTAACTATAATGTATAATTTCGAGTATGATATTGATTATTTTTAATATTATAATCGGTTTACCTAAACAGTTAACACGAATTAAGTTACCGCTCAAAGTTGATTTTGTAACAAGAAAAACACTTATAATTTGGATCTTTTTCTAGGTTTCAATAAAACCATTTATCGCCTAATTTTATCGAGGAGCTATTCTATTCTATCCAATTCTAAAAACCAATTAAAAAAATGATAAACACCAAAAAGTCATACAAAAAAAAAATCATAAACCCAAACTGCTCTACCAACAAACCTTACTATACAAAAACTAAGTAAATGTCACATCGATTTAAAAACGTCAGGTCATCTACAATTAGCTGAAATAAAAGCAAAAAAACCCGCCAGGGAGCCAGTATCAACAGCGGAGGAACATCGAAATTTACTTAAGTTTAATAACGAAACGCGCCCCGTGTTTGCTAGCAACGTCAAATACTGCGGGATATTATTCCCTGTACCGTCAACATAACAATACAACCTCAAAAAATTAAATCAAAACCATCAATACCTAGCAAATCAGTAACAGGAACGTGTAGTAAAGAATAAGAAGAATTATTCCAGTGTTCCATAATAGGAGTAATGGCTATATATTTTCGTGTTACTTATATGGTTCACGTTTCTGCTGACGGTACCGGGTTCGCTTTATTGCGGCCTCTATTTAAACTCGGCTTTGAATATGCACGAGCGTCGAGAAATGCGTTTAACTTGAAGCGCTCTGGTTCCTGAACTTGGTGATTGCGATAGATTTGCGAAGTACCACGTCATGAATAAGTGTGTTTTCATAACATAATTAGGAAACTGATTCTGTTGGTTTTTGAAGGATTTCACTTGTATGTGAATGGGTACCTAATAAGTTAGATAGACTTTACCTAGGATGGGTAACGTCTATCTAACTTAGAAAAAAACTTATTAGGCACTACTGTATTCATTCAGGTAGGAAATAAGATAGACAAAATTAATGACTTCACTCGAAAAGTGACGATTAGTTAAACAGAGATGGTAATTTAGATAGATAGGGCAAGTAAGATAGACTAATAGATAAATATGGTAACAAATAACAAATGGGTAATAAAAATAACCTACTTATAATTCAAATAAGTTATTGTTTCCTTTGACACATCAAATTATCTATTATGACATCCACTCTATACCACATCCTTATTGTAAAACTTATCTTGTAACCTACTGACTACTGCGAACGTGTTCTATTGGGAAAGTACTATACCAAAAAATAAAGTAGCTAATATAAGCTATAGTAGCTACTTTATTACGTTGCTACGTGGGGTTAGAGAGAGCCGGAAATTTAACCCCTTCGACTCTTCCCCTACTTATTACTTCCTATTTTCCTTTTATCATTTTTTCTTTGAAAATATATAGATATGGTACTCTACTAACACATAGAATGATGACTAAATTACAATAATTTCCATGGAATAGCCATTCCGTTTTTCTAGATTGAAAACTGGTCTATTATTTAGTATGTGTTAGGTATTAGGTATGCATTTCAATATGAATGAAATTCAATATGATATCACCAATAAGTTCATATAAGTAAAGTAACCAAAATTAAATTTTAAATCGTTAAAAGAAACGTTTAAAAATCATTTGCCACCACCGCAAACACCCATAGATAATGCAGAAGCCACGCGCCGGCCGCCTGACGGTGACAGTTCGGAAGCGTGACCAACACTTAGCACAATATTAAATGCATCTGATAAGCCGATTAGGTTATTTTTTATTTTTTATGAGATGTAGTTATATTTGGTAACGGGTGTAAAATTATTGTGGGTTTTTTTGGTTTTTTTTTCGTAATTTTTTCTAATAATTTCAAAAAGATTTTATCGTAGTTTTATAGCAGTTGCCTGTAAATACATTTATTTAGTTATTTTTCCGCCTTCAAAGGTAAAATTTTGTAAATATCCATTTAGTGGATCCCTATAAATACTGTAGAAGGAATATTTTCGTCAAATTTACTTCTTACGATATTATAAATATCGTGATGAATCACTGTACTACTGATAAATCTATTTTATATAGATAGATTGAACTTCATTAACTCATATTGCAGATAAAGAATATGTTACCCTTGAATTCAATGAAATTCGAGGGAAAATCAAATTGAATGAAAAAAGAATGAAATAAAGTATTTCGTTTTATAAAATAAAAGCACCAATTTATTTTCAAATGTCCTACTATTCTACAATAAATTCAATTTTACAATTCATTAATTCAGCAAAATAAAACTCGAACCGAATATAGCTAATACCCTTTGTTTATATAAATAATAAAAGCCTGACATATCTACACATGAGTACCATAGACAATTTAATCGAGTTATCGATAGAACCAATCAACCTGTCGAACAATGACCGGTGCATCGTGCGAACCAATTAATATAAATACAATGCATTATAATCGCGGCATTATCGCCCTCGCCTCCTCCATTGTCTATGCCAAGTCAAACGTCACCCTGACGTTTGTTTTCGCGGGAATTCAAACGCGTCGCCGTAAATGGTGTTGACACCCTCAAAATGGAGATTATTCATGGATGTTTGCCGCCTTTGTTGGGGTTACGACGAGTTTATGAAATTTATATTGACACGGCCGAGATTATCGAGTCTTTGTTATGAAGGATTTGAATCTCGCCGGCGCTATGTGGGAAAATGGGTCGCGTGTCGCTGACAGATATTAATAATGGGACTTTTCGAACGCGGATTCGTACAAATAAATAACCTATACGTATTTATATTTGTACTTATATTATAAAATAAAATTATATCGTTTCTTCGGATATCAAACGGAATCTCTCGTGTAGGTTCAAAGAGCAATGTTCACTAATTTGAAGACGGCACTCGAAAATTCAGACAAGGGAAATATTCTTCAATATCAAAGCGACCCTCGAACGGTTGCCAGAGCGGAAAACAAGATGCCGAGTCTAACGAGCTAACCTGAACGCATCTTACGTGTTGCCAGCGGTAAAAATAACAGGAAGTATAGGACATGTAGCCGGGGGCTCCCCGTTGTAGGGATATATTGTGTTTTATCGTGGGCGGTTGTCGGTAATTGGATAGGGACGTCATAGCTGGAGGCGTTGTGTGGCTATTGTAATGTGATTTATGTTGTCTGTCGGTTGCACTCACCCCAGAAACGCCCCATTGTGTTTAGTAGTTGTACGACATTGAGGCAATCAAATACAAAGCGGTTTAATTTGTTTTTTAACGGGGGTACAAATTTTTTAAAATTATTTTATGATTTAGTTAATTAGCGGTTTCTTTTACCAAAAACGTCGTTGATTTGAATTGATTAATGTGGAAACAAGAAGAGCCTATCTACACAATTTGAAATTATAAATCATTCAAAATTCAGACTGTTCTTACTTATAGGGTATCTAATATTTAATTATGTTTTAAATTTAAGTAGGAACTAAGTAAAGTTTAAAATGCTAATTGCGGAGTGAAGTGACACGTATAAAACATATCCAACTACCCAAAATCGACCAACGTCACACCAGTATTTAATCAAGCTTAATGCCACTAACTCTTTAATACACATATTGCTATTAATTTTTTTTCACACAACACATTGCAACAGTTAGGTACATCATAACACGGACCATTGCCTGAAATAAATCTTCTTCCTAGCATTTTCCCGGACTTAACCAGGGTCTGCTTTATTCTAGCCTAAGTTTTGACAGGTTACTGAT
>DVXP01003053.1:0-11816 GCA_018235645.1 Junonia grisea
TTGGACACAATATGCAGCAGGCTGTCTCCTAATGTCTGGATTAACCCTCACCGCTCTATGCTGGGCCTCGGCAACTACGACATCAATGTGATCATGGCCGCTCTGCAGAAGAAGGGTTGTGAAGCAGTTTGGTTTGATAAAAGAAAGTATGTACATCAACTATTTAAAATTATTACCTTAAAATAAAATTGTCTTACAATTATCCAAAGTTGTTTAGAACTTGTCAATTTCTTTTATACACACTAAAATTTAAAGGATTTATTATTATAATATTCCTACTACTACTGTCCTAACCTTCTCCCTAATAGGAGGAAATGCCTTTGAACAGGCTGTTATGTTACTGCAACTGCTACTTTATAAATACTATTTAAAATAAAATTCTCATTTCATTTTTCAGAGACCCTGGATGTCTGGACCTCTCAAATATATGTGGGTTCATCTTAAATGTGCCATCAGATTACAAGCTGGGTTTTGTGATGTTGCCACTGCGGCGACGGCACTGGATCACCATCAGGCAGATACAGGGCAATTTCTACAACCTCGATTCTAAGTTAGACTCTCCACAGTTAATAGGAAGGGTAAGATATTTAATAACATAAATAAATTCTTTTATAATTTCATTATTTGGGGTCAAAATTTCAGTGGCAGTTATTTATAAAATCTTTTGTCTTATAATAGCATTACATAGCATTAAATTTTGTGATCAAGTTTCATTCGCTTACATTTAACAGAAAGTTATCATTTAATGTAGGTATAATCTGGTTCAGGCTGCAGTGTTTTTGAGAAAGTTTAATGTATAACATAAAAAAGATATCAAATAAATAAGTCAAGAAATAAAATTCAAATCTAAGAATCTTTTTATAAACAGAATAATTTCTTATGTATAAATGTATTTAGAATTTTTATTGTTATTTTTTCAGAGTAGTGATTTAATAGCATACTTAAAAGAACAATTAGACAGCAAAGAGAAGGAATTGTTTGTGGTTGTGAGCAGGGAAGTGGAAGAGAAGCAGCTGTGGATGCACCAATACACTCTCAACCACCGGCAGGACTCGCTCTCCAATCACAAGGACTCCAACATAACCTGTGGCAGTCCCGACGACAGCCCCACGTGTGATTACAACAATCGTGACTCAGAATGTCTTCGGCTAAATGAGGTCAGAAACTGTGTTAATAATGAAAACTTTTAAGTGTACTACGCTGCTAAAGCAATCTCTCTTGGTTCGGTTGTGTGTTCGTGTGACTAATCCATGTAAGATATTAGTATCGAGATTCTATCAAGATCTTCGGCATCTATTGTTTTTTCTGCATTTATCTGTTATCACACCACAAATAAAATACAATGAAAACATTACCGCAAGGTTTATACATATGCATAATTATGTATGTACAAGCAAATAATACAAAGTCCAATTTTAAATTATCACAAACTAAAATAAGCTCACTGGTGTGTTGAAACGAGGAAGGTATAAACTACTTGAAGGTCAGAAAACTATTAAGATATATTATGTACTTAATTTTTACGTTATTTATAAATTATAGTTTTTTTTTTTGTTTCTTGTTATATATTTATTTTGTTTTCGAAAGTTGCATTTAATTGTATTGTTGAACTTATTAGTTGAGATTACATTACGGATGTCTCATCTCACATCTGAGAGCAAAGGCCTAAAATATATTAGATCTTTAAGGGACTGAATATTTTGTAATTCTAATAGACTTTTACGTATATTTAATAAGATATAATACAGATATCTATAGTCGTAAATAGAATAATATTTACATAATATTTTGGTCAGTATATAACTGATAGCAGGATGTTTCATTGACAGTGTATGAAAAGTTTTTGATCTTAAAAAAATAATACATTGTTTGAAATAAAATGTGTTATCACTCGATAAATTAAATTAAAAGCGGTTTCTTTAAGTAGATTTTAACGAGTATTTTTGAATCATCAGATTCGTAAATTCTATCACAAGTCGACTAGTTATAAAAGAATAAGTAATTTTACCTCTATTAATTAGACATTTGTATACTTGGAACCAATAGATTATATGTTATATCTAAAATATTTAATACCAATATGCTGTGGAGTGAAACAATACAACAAAATATAAATTAACATAATTAATTAAGTCATTCATAATGTTTCATTATATTTAAAAGACTTATCACTTATATATTCCTGAATGATTATGAAAATTTAATGTTGTTAAAAAACTGTACTGTAAAAGCAAATATTATAAGGTTGTTTAAGCTTGTTTGATTTCACAGCACTCGCACACAATATCAATTCAATATAACGCCAAATACTAACCAAAATTATGATATAGCATATATTTACATATGATCTACTACGGTTTATATTTCTTAATAGCACATATGTATATTTATCTCACAATGTACATCACAAAATGGAGTCTCAAAGGGTTTTATGATAAATCAACTCTCAGTTAACAGATTGCTGACACTTAGCTCAAAATGTACCTAATTATAGTCTAACATAACTGTTTTTCATTTTATTTAAAGTGGTTGTTTAGAGAAATACCATAAACATTTCTTTTAATATTTGCACTTTGTTTTTTTTTAATTACTTATAAATTTTAACTCATTGGATAGGATGGTCAATATGACAACCTTTACTGTTTAATATATAAACAGAGTTATTTAAAAACATATAAACATTAATATTATCTTTTAATAAGATTGTCAGTATTTTAATTTCACGCCATTTCAGCTTTTAATATTAAATAATTAATACGCTGAGAGAGAGGATAGGAGGCCATTTTATTGTTAAAAACAAAAAGCAATACTTTTTTACATTTTTAGAGGTGTAATTGTTTACGAGTAATCTGAAACTAAAGTAAGTCAGTGTCGGTGCCTGTGGCCAGCTGTTTCTGTCACTCTGTGCGAGCAGGACAAAATGTATTTCGATTCTTATATCTTTTACTCTATATTGTTGTAAATAAATGATATTTTTCCAAAAATATGTTTTTTATTTATAAATCTGAGAGGATTTTTTTTAAATAAAGTCGAATGTAACTGTATTGTAATGTACCTGTTGCATATTGATCGCGAGCTTAATGCTAATGATACGTCATGCTCGCAAAATTCAGAAGGCGTTCCAAATATGCGGCTATGTCAATAAGAGTTCAGACATCTCGTACTAATTTACGGAATGTCTAAACTTTACTCTTACATTAAAGAATTATTAAATATGGTAAATAATTTATTTTAAAATGGTTCCTGAATTGTGTCGATAGCATTAAAAAAAATAATAGGTATTTTTTAAGTACTGGTAAATTATAAAACAGATATTAATAAATAATTAGTTTAATTCAGTCGTTTGTTCTTCGATGTCGGTACAATTATTGTTTTTGGAAAGTATAAGTCTATCCGGATCGAGATTCAGCTCCTGCAATATAGCGTATATTTGCGCTCGCAGCTCCGCTTTTATATCGCGCTGTCGTCCCAACACCCACATGCGATCTATAACGAAAATGTGTTTATATAATCTTCGTTACGGGGGATTTGAGAATGATTTGTTTTTTTTTTTCGCCGCCGAAAATGACAAAATAGTGCAGGCTTGTATATGAGATAGCGAGGACAGATTCGCCTGTGAGAAGTATAAAGTATGACACTCAATATTATACCGCATCAATATATGAAATTATCGGCGTAAATTTTACTAGCATGTTCCCTTACAATTCCATGGAATGCAAGTAAAATTCCACGCGTTATTATATATCTTGTTGTATTATATTATCTAACTAAAGTAGGTAGTGTTTAAAGTAGTGCAGTAGTAAAATTATAAGTCTAGATTAGGTACATAATTGGATATTTTGGAGAGAATTCTTTCAACAATAAATGATATTCGTATATAACACGTACCAGAATGAGCGATACTAAAGTTGGTGCAGGACCAGAGCAGCGCAAAGCGGTCGTAGTCCGTGAACAGCACGTTGTAGTGCCCCGCGCCGGGCAGCAGCCGGCCGATGATGTACGGCATCCGGTTGTTCAGCTTGTACCGGAAGGACGACGAGCCGTTGTGGCTCGGGATGCCCAGCCCGTAGCTCGTGGAACGGTTGCCTGACCTGAATAGTTTATGAGGTTTTTAAGCATTTTGTATTTTTAACTCTATCTTTCTAGTCACATAATCTACAATTTTTAATTTCATATTTCTTTATCGTATAAATTTAAAATTAAAACTGGTTGGTAGTACTTTACTATGTGATAAATATGTTTACAGACTACCATGAGTTCTGCGTCGCTAGGTTTTTTTTCGCATTTACACCGTTAGAATAAGATCCTGTTTGCAAGACTCACACTAAAGAATGTGGATAGGTCATACATAGCATCTACGTATGTCATAATCGGGGTTTATAATAGATATCTTCAGGATCCTCCAGACCGAAGACAGGATATCATTTACTAATAGCCCTAATTTTTAAACCGAGAATTGAGGAGGCGAATTTTTATATGATAATTTAACTAAATTTTCTAGGTTATGGCGACTCACCACCTGTTGACTGTGTTGACGGTGATCAGCAGGTAGCCGCGGTCGTTCAGCATCACGTCCAGCTCGGTGCAGCTCGCCGCGATCTCCATCAGGTGGAAGGACCGCTCCACCTCGTACCATTTACCTGCCATCTGTAATGCATTGAAGGTGTTTAACTTGGTGTATGGTTTTGGCAATTTGTTTAAGATACTTAGGTATTTATCTTGGAATTGTTTTATTGTATAAAAACTTTGCTTTGATCAATATTCATATTGATTTTATGTAATTGGTAATGTTTTGGGACGGATAGGACGACCTATCTATACTTATTGTTAGATAACTTATCTATTATCTTCCATATATTTTACATGAAATTCTTGGCCTTGCCATATTTTTACATAATGCAATGTCAATACCGGTACTTTAAATGGCCAAGTTAATTTCTCGAATGAACTTAGAACTTTGGCACCCATGTACCTAAACCTCGATTTTGAACTTGGCTCTTATTTCACATTTTTCTTTGATTGAAATAGAATTACAGTTTCAAATTAACAAAATACGACATTAAAATAAAATATTTACTATTATTTTTACAGCAGTAAATAAGACTTAATAATGAAGTTAAAATAATTATTTAAGAGACCCTAATAACAGGGTTAACGACCAGTTTTATAAGTGCATAATTACGTTTAATGAATATTCTAGTTTCCTAAATTCTAGTTTACATATTTGCATACTAAAATAGACGATTGATTCTATTTCCGTGGGCGTGTTACTAGCGTTTTCACTGTTTTATTACTACTATTATGTAATTATTTTTTCAGTTGGAGTACTTTCAAGTGAAAAAACTTTAACCCACTTTCGAAAAATATTCACAATTTCCGAAAAAAATCTGACGACGAACCGTTGTTCATATTTTCTATTGGTATTGGTTATACCTAGGTGGTAATTTTTCATTAAGGGATTTGGACTTTTGCAGCAAAAATAACCAATGGATGGCAGCACATCAGAAACGATAATTTTCGGATATAATTTTAAACAAAAAACATAATACATAGTAGAAGCATACCCATACGTTATACCACTGCAAAGCAATCCGCTATGATAAATATTTATTACACTTTAAACCGCCTAAAAATATGCTTTTAATAAAGGAAAATATAATCTAAGATTCGAGGATTTATAATCTGTAAAACATTATTTCACATATAAAAAATAGAGATCGCTACAATATTGAAGTTATTTATTGTAAGTTATGTGTAAACAGTGTAACAATGATAATAACATGCAAAATGAGCCACCGAGTGCCCGCGGGAGGGTTAAGGTCGACAGTCTATGATTGTTATAAAAATATTGTAGGTATGCAATACGCAATTTATTTTTATATACGATTTATATAGATATTTTATTATACAATTAATTTTTATAGTAACGCAAATCAATATAAGTATCTTAATAAATTCATTTCGTGTATCTTGAAAACGTTTGGACAGATTTGGCAAAAATTTCCTGAGTAAAAGTTTTGGTTTAACAGTTTATTTAGTGTTTCAAAATTCAATAAGAGGTGGCGGCACAAAATCAGCATAAAATACACATAAAAATTTAAAGTAAAAAAAAACGTACTTACCCGTCTGATATCATAATTCGGAAACTGTGGGTATATCGGACATTTTCCCAATCCGGTACTTATCACAGATTTGACGATAGTGCACAACAATATGAAGTGTATCCTACTGCCCTGTACGCGGAAGTCGCCCATGGCATTGCAAAAAGAACTTTAGTGGGGAAAAATATAAATTTCGTTGTAAACGCACGCCGCGGTCGGTGTTTTGTAAACAGTGCGCAGTATTTGTAAAATAGGGACGCACTACCGCCGCGGTCGCTCTTCACACTGACCCATTCGCGTCCGATTTAATAGATTATTCATATTGTACGTTTTATTGACGACGACAAGTGAACGTGACGATGTAGGAATTTCTGTTTAATTCGGTAATATCGGAAACATTATTTTTTGACGCAGGGTAAATCTTCATAGATACCACACTCCTGGAGGGGAGGGGATGGCCGCCATCAGGGCGGAAACGGAGAGGCTGCGGGATCGCTTTCGTATGCGCACCTTCCAGCGGAAACAGTATATGTCCCATTGTTGGGCAACGGGCTCTCCTGTTCAGAAGTTAGAAGGTTCAATCTACCACAATACGGGTAGGCGAATATTAGGGTTACATTTTTTTACATAATTAAATTATAATCGGTTATGAGTCGACAGTTAGTAGACGTCCAGTATCTCAAATATCTTTTATTTTTATTTCCACCAAATCACGCTATCTGTATTTTTCTTTGTATTTTAGAGTGACAACAGATACAAGCATTTTTATAGGGGAATTGGACATAAGAATCACCTGTCTAAATGATTTATGCAAGCCTGATTGATGCTTGCAAGATGTCAAAATTAAGAAAAAAAAATGGGACCAAAGTATATGATCGTCGACGTATCTTCACGTTCCATGTAAAACGTCTCATTAACACGTGTTGTACCAAATTAACATAAAAAGGCACGGTAAGTGACGATGCACAAGTTATTACAATGTCGACGGCGTGGAATACTTTCAGAAAATGATTCACAGCCGAACGAAAACAACTGCAAATGAAACTCGACATTAATAATTACATTTATTAAATAACAATATTTACAACATTTATATCACCGGTATAAACAATCACTTATGTACAATATAATATAGAACTATACTAATTTTATTCGATTATTTGCACATCCCATACGCAAGCTGCCAGATGGAATATGATTTTTGTTAGATCCAGTCTAATCACTTTAGGACGTTTTAACGACCGTTTCAAGTACCGAAAGTGTTTATCGAGATGTTTGATAAGCAACGAGCGAATTAAATTACATAATTGCAAAATAAACCAATTCAAGGTCAAGTGTGAAACTTAATGCATACAACCGACAATGCAAAACGATCTGTAAAAACTTCCTACCAAGACGCTCCAATGAAATAAAATCCCATTTATATTTATAAATATTTTCAATGTTCCGAAACATACTCCACCAAACTAGTATAAACTGATTCATTACGACGGTCATTTACACGGAAAATTATGACACCACAGGGGTGTCACCCGTAATTAATGGGGTTAATGATGTCAATAACTGTGGACAGTTTGTTGGGCCATATTCCGGAACACACAAAATAAGCTATCTCTTTCACACCCACAATTTTCCTATACATCCGTCCCGCTCACTCCACTGAAGACAACGCAACACACCGATAAGACAAAATCATTGGAATCTTCCCTCACACTTCACCACTTAATATTAAGCGCGATATCGTTCTTCTCAAGCGCGTGGTAGGCTGTATGTAGCAACGCCTTCGCCTTGTCCGAGTCGCGTCCGTCCAGCCACTCGCTGTAAAGCTGCTTGACGAGTTTGTTCTGCGCTGGACGGGCGAGGGGCAAGCCGCTGTACAGCGCTTGAAGCTGCGCGACCAATTCTCTCCCGCTCTCGCCTTGGACTGGTCGGATTTGAGCACCGCCGTTGAGGCAACCTTTAAAAGGTATGAATGTGTGTTAGATCAATGCTCATAACCACGTTACGTATTAGGGCATTGTAAATTATAACTGATGATACGAAATTGATAGTGTCTACTGTGTGATAGTGTGTATTAGTTATTAGTATCACACTAAGTTGCCTTTAAACTTGATTTAACCTTAAACTCTTTGGTATGCTGGACTGTAATCGGCACCAGAAAATAAAACTAAGACGAATAATTTAATTTGTCAGTTTTCAATCAGTTTATTGTAGTACTAGTTTTTGCCCGCAGCTACGCCCGCATAGATGTCATTGATCGCTGTTCCCTCTTTTCCTGGATCCAAAAAAGTATCCTATTTTTTAATCTAAGCTTCTACCTTTACATCTGCAATTTCATAGCAATCGGCACAGTTGTAGCGAGAACCTAGCGAACCTATCTCTAATTCTCATGTATTTCACCCACCTGAGGGGCACGCCATGACCTCCACGTAGTGGTAGGGCGACTGGCCGCGCTTGAGCTTCTGCACCAGGTTCTGAATGTTGCGGAAGCCGTTCGCGATCGCGAACCGCAATACCACTTTGCCGTCTTTCTCTAATGTCACCTCGCGGAAATCGGGATTTCTAGAAAAAAAAATTAATGGAAAAATTAAAAAAAAATTGGAATACATGTATTATTAAAATATTAATACCGATTTTCATAATTATTTCGACTTTAACGGTTTCTAAAAAACAAAGTATTGAACAGAACAAACATTGTACGTTGGAGTAAGAATAAATCCAAATAACTAAATGAGGTTATTAGTGCTTGTGGTAATCGAAATATTTCTTAACAGAATTGATTCATTGAATGCATGCAACAATGGATTTGGCAATAGGTCTCCGACTCGCGACCCGTTGTAGATATACGTTAGAGGCTAGACACTAACATCACCAGAATATATAATATTAGACTTATTACTGTTATATTTTTAAGCAGTAAATAACAGGTATGCCCCGGGGTGTTAATATTAAGGAGATATGCCGATCATTAAAAGTACAAAAATTAGGGTAAAACTATCTTTCAGGGCGTCAAATAAGGAGCAAGAGTATAATTTCGGTTTGATCCCTTAAAAAAGGTCACTCGCGAAAATGTGTCACGAAAGATGGTGATGTGCAGGGTTTAAAAATGCGTGCGACAGAATTACAAAAACTTCAACTGAATTGCTTAAAAAAAGGTCATCTGCATAAGGCCTCAAGGATTAGGAGTGCAACATTTGAGACTCCCCGGTTGTCAACCCTGCTAGGCATGCTACTGAATGGGCTACAGTTAACTTTTCCATAAAAAAACACTGATAGTATTTTTTTTACCCCCACAACAGTCGTAAGTAAATTTTTTTTGATGATACTAAATGACTAATGTTTAGAAAAGTTATAATTAAATTACGTCAACATAACAGTCAACAATATTAATGTAATTCCTAAAACTAACCTCAAGTTCCTATAAACAAGTGGTGCCTCAGTCTCTCCGAAGAGCTGTTCAGCTGCATACAGGAACACATGGTCCGCGTAGCCGCCAGACCCTGAGCCGATGTGGCTCCTCAGGCCTGGACCCTCGGTGTGGTCCCACGGCCAGTCCAGAGTGGCACCTTCCACTTCGGATAGGCATCTGCCGCTGTTCTCTAGCATTTGTTCTAATTCAACTGTGGAGAAATGAGCAAAAATTTGCAGTGAAAAAGCGAAGGTGTCTCCTTACACATAAAGTAACGTGACCAGACGTACCAGAAGATACTTATGTTCAGGACACAAAAGGGGTTTGACAACCGGAAATATAGCGCTAATGTAGTAAATGACTTTTTTTAGGTTTCTAGTAAGACACCGGCTAGCACCGCTGAATTTTCAAATGCTAAATTTGTGTTTAAATTCATCTTGTGCTCGGAGGTGAAGGAAAACATCGTGAGGAAATCTGCATGTTCCGGGAGAACTTCTGACACATGTATATCCGCCAAGGGTTCATTCAAGTACTACGTAACGCAATTTGGGGTGATTGGAGGGTCTTATAAAACGTTACGGTGCGTTATGGGGCCGGGAGGAGGTATAACAACAACGCGTTACGTAACAACATAATTGTGATTTTTAGATGAAAATGGTCTCAAAAATTATTTTAATGACCATTTTCACCTAAAAATTTTGGTAAAATGTTACGTAACGTCTAGGAGTACAGAACAACATTACGGTGCGTTACATGTGGGGGAGGGGGGACTAAAATCTTCAAAGATCGCGTTACGTAATATTTGAACGACCCCCAACCGCAATTCGTCGTTGCGCGTGCAATACCGCGTAACTACATTTTAACACAAGTTGAAATTTAAACCCAAATACAATAGTATTTCGTTCTAAATTTGAACTTCTAAAAAAAACCAGTTACGCGGTTTTGCACGCACAACGACGAAATGTATATCCAAAATCCGCAGTGGAGCAAGTGAATTAAGCTCAATAGCCTTCTAAATTTGAACAACGGATCTCACGAAATTCCATCTTAAAAGAGTTAAAAGAGCTAAATATATTTTTGTGCTATATACACGTGAGCGATGCGCAAGCAACTGTTATCTACTTATGTGTATTTTTTATACATTAAATGAAAAATTACTTTTTTACATACTTGCAGTAATAACGCAGTCCACATCGTGACAGTTCAGTATATCACTATAGAAGTCTTCTCTCGAAGCTTCCAGTTTCTTATCGTAACAAGGCATGAAGGTCACGTGGTACACCTCACTGGGGTTCAGTTCACGTTTGGTGGCCAAGTGCTGCTTTACTAGGGAACCCATGATCTGTTGTGGGGATTTAGTACTCGAAATATATGGTAAAATGAAGTTGCCATGGGTTTTTTCTGCGTAACACACCCAACCTGTGGAGTAAAGACAAATTATATACTTATATGTAAATTAATTGAACTTATTATTTTTAAGGTTGGTATACAATTTTGCAGTAATATCTAGTTTTTAAATATATTTTATACATTGAAAAATTACACAAATTAGCGATACTATTAAACAAAACATTTATTATAGTATTTTTTATAACACATAATACTTATAGCAACGTTTTGTGCGTAGCACTCAGCAAAAGGTCGACATAATATGGTTGAAAGGTCTTAAGCAAGTATTTTTACTAAAGATATTAACATATTGGAATGCCCCATGTAACAAAATATTACATATTATAAATCATAGTATATAACTTTATAAATAAAAACCTATCCCAAATAAAAGAACAGTTAACAAAAACAATAGTCATCCGAAGAATACCTGGACATGAGCTAGCAAGCATCGGTAGTTGTTTGGTGGCAGGGTCTTGCTCCTGGTTCTGGTAGCGCTGCAGGAACTCCTGCTGAGCCTCCAGGAGGGACAGGTCTTCAGCCACCGTCATATCCAGCACCAGGTCCGCTCCGAGACTCTTGAAATATCCTGTGAATGATTATTTAGATGTTACAGCACATTCTGTCTTTAAAAAACTTTACTTTAATAAATGAAATTAAATACAAGACCTTTAGTAAAATATAAATCTAAAGATTTAGTGTTATTAATCTCATCTCAGGAGCTGTTATTCAAATAAAAAAGCACTAAAATTCACACAGGTTTCACCCCAAATTTATATACCTGTAGTTAAAAAAGTAAATAGATTATAATATAATATAAAACATTGCTGTAGTATTATCAAAATATTTTTATTACGAGTATTATACTTTTTAAATTTTTAAGTGTAAGAGCAATAAATATTCATTCATTGTTTATA